>JAOEGS010020238.1:4653-24833 GCA_025447755.1 Corythornis vintsioides
CCTTTGTGTTCTTTTTGTTTGTTTTTTTTTTTGGGTTTTTTTGTGACTCTGTAGAAGCAATGTGTTTTTTTTTTTTTTTTTTTTTTTCATCTTGAAATCCAACAAAACGGAAAGAATATGCATAGAATAATGCATATATGTAGCCATGTCACTGTGAATAATAACAATTTTTGCGTATTAGCCATTTTGATTCTTATGTTGCATCTTTTACTTCTCTGTTGCTGCGCAAAACCGATCAAAAGAAAAGTTCAGTTTTACAATCTGTATGCCTAAAAGCGGGTATGACCGTTTTATTTACTGACTTGTTTAAATGATTCGCTTTTGTAAGAATCAGATGGCATTATGCTTATTGTACAATGCCATATTGGTATATGACATAACAGGAAACAGTATTGTATGATATATTTATAAATACTATAAAGAAAATATTGTGTTTCATGCACTCATGATATGGTTGTTCAATTCCTCAACTGGTTCGACCCTTGCAGATGCCGCCTGGTTGAGCTCTGCTCATACTGCAGGAAACACTTTGCATATGAGAGCTACAGTATTGGGAAAGCACACTCGAGTCTCTGATAACCTGGAGGCAATTGGCAATCTTAAAAGGATGTTACTGCCTTTGTCTTTTCTTTTTTTTTTTCTTTTAAGTGATATGTTTTTACCAAATGTTGAAGTGATGCAGTGAAGAAACAAAAAAAAAAAAAAAAAGAAAAAAAAAAGTTAAGGGATGTGGAAGTCTTTGACCTGTTTGATTAGCTTTTTCTTATTTGGTGTGGTGGGACTGTGTTTTTTAAAGCACATGGAATCATTATAGAAGCCATAAATTATTTGGTATAAATTCTAAAGAACCAGCGAGTTGCTGGGTGAAGGCATTTTATCTAAATTTGTTTTAATATATATGTATATGGTACAGTACTAACTTCCTTTAAATTTAACAGGTACTTTAATATTTCAAATAAATTGTGGAGAATGCCTCCTCTTTAATGGCCTGCAAATAGGTACATTTTATTAGAGGCTTCTAAGGGTATTATTTTTTTCAGTAGAAGGAACTTTTCCACCGTAAAATATGAACAGCCCAGAACACTGTTCAGTTTGTGCTTTGCTTTGGTCGAACTTTGTGTGTGTTCATCACCCATCAGTTATACATTTGTGAGGGTGTTTATTCTATATGGATATTGTTTCATGTTTGTACGGGAAAATTGTAGTTAAACATTTCATTGTCTCCAGTCTGCAAAAGAAGCACAATTCTTATTGCTTTGTCTTGCTTATAGTCATTAAATCATTACTTTTGCATATAAATAGCTGTTATTTGTCCTGCTTGTTTTTATAGACCAGGTGATTGCAAATCCTCCACAAGGTTATTGCTTATTGATGTATAATGTCTTGTTAAACAAGAGTTGATATTTTTTTCCTGTAGTAAACATGTACAGTTCAATTTCAACAGTAAAAACTTCAGTTTTATATACACGAATAACTTTCATTTATAACTGATCAAAGAAAGAAATAAAAGGGATAATTCATTGAAAAATAGCAAATGACCTCTGTTGATAATGTGGTGTTAAAGAACAAACGTCTTGTTTGGAAGACTTTCCGGGTGTACAAAGGATTTTAGTGAACAGAACACTAGAGTACTAAAATAGCAACAAGAAACATTGCCTTGAAAACAATTGCTGTTCTTTATTTTATCCCGAATTCTTCTTTAAAATAAGCGAATGGTGTATTCTCACATCCCAGCCAGGCACAGGTTTTATCTCCTGTGTGTTCAGGTTTAGTCCATGTTAAACTGCACCGTCTGGGAAGGAAAGAACACTATTTTTTGTGGTGGCGAGTGCCAGGTTCCTTGTGTGCTGCTCTGGATTGCTTTTTAAAGCTTCAGTGGAACTAAATACGTTTTAACGTAAAGATATCCTTCCATGCGGCCGAGTGTCTATCTTGGCACGATTCCCTCAGCTATATGAATTAATCACACTGTACTGGTTGAATTAATTTACTCAAAGACCAGCACTGAACCTGCAGCGGAGGCTTGTGCATTAACACACTGATCAAATTGCGCTTATTTATACTGGAAGTAACTGATAATGACAACTTTTAGCATCAAAACGGAGCTATTTCCCGGTCTTTGTAGAGTGTCCATGAAGCGTAAGGCAATGAAACAGGAGTTGGATAATTCCCTTCGAGGTTTATTAAACTCTTACAGCACTTTCGACATGTCCCAAATTGACATCTCCCGTCTGAAAAAGAACAAACGTTTTCAGTAGCTCTCTTGCCGAGCTGCAGAAGCTGCCGGGGATGTTTGTGCTGCCATGTGAAACTTTTGTTTTGCTGCTGGCCCTAGGCAGATGGCACTGCGATGCATATATATCGCTAAGCACAATTGGGAGGACGATCAAAGATAGCATCTGGATGTTCTACTTGCGAAGCTACCGTGTCAACCTCCTCGGTTTCACAGCGTTTTCCTTTGCAGCTAACACAGCGAACGGGGTTCCTTCCAAAAGTCCGTAAACCCTCCCTGTTTGTAAAGAAATCTCAGCTCGGTATATGTAAGAATCATTTCATTATCCGACGTTGCATTTATACAAATCGCGGGGTAAAGCCGAAGTCTGATGAGCTTTTCTGAGCTTGTTCAACAGAGCAATCTGATCAAAGGTGGAGTCGGGGGCTGTTTGTGCCCGCTGGAAAATTACGTGTTTTTCTCTTCGTCCGACCAAATTTTCCACCCTGGTTCAGCTGCCTGAAGCTCTCAGCAGCGCTTTTGTGACCGGCCGGAATGGGGAATAGGCGGTACCGACCCAGCTCCGGGGAAGACAAGGGAGAGGGAGCGTGGAGCCTCACAGGCTTCTGGAAAAGACGGGCAGAAACAGGGAGAAGGAATGCAGAAATACGTAGAAGGAGAAAGAGCAGGAACATGAAGAGCTTGCCAAGCCGAGCTGTTTGTCCTCCAGCCCCGAGCATTGCTTAAAACAACCTGCGCCGCTGCCTCTCAGCAGGCCGATGCCGGCGGGCGGGCACCGCCGAGAAACTCCCGAAAAGCGGCCGCGTCCCGCGGAGCGGAGAGGGGAGCGCAGAGGCGGCTGCCGCCGGGACCCGGGCAGCGCCGGGGGGAGCTCCGGGGAACTCCGCTCAAAGGAGGCATTCTCCGATTTTCTGATAAGGAAGGGGGGCACTGAAACCCGAAGGCGGAGACACGGCAAGACGCAGGCGTCCTTCCAGCTGAAGCAATCCTTTTAGTCCTCTTTCCTTCACGGCTGCTGAAGAGGTACCGCCTGTCACCTCCGCCGTGTAGTCACCGAACAATTCACTCGTTTCCCTGGGGGGTTTTAAAGCGCGTCCAAATCAAGTACTCATGGGACCAGTACCGGGACGAAGCCTCCTTCTTTCCACCTCTGCCATCCCTGAGCTTATTTTCTTTTTCACCGCGGCCCCGCACCTCCCATCCTATCGTCCCGGTGGTCGAAAGCCTTGCTCCTGCCTTCCAAACACCACTTCTGGACTGTTCATCTCTCACCACGCAGGAACTCCTGCAGTTCCGATCTTTGCCACCAAACCGGTTCACGAGGATCGGGTTGTCTCGCCGTGCCTGGCTCTGGTTTCCAGCCGCGGCTCGGGGCGGGCGGCAGCAGCCACCCCAGCCGCCAGGTACTGCCGCGGGAGGCGGGCGGCTGCGGCCCCAGCTGGCACCTTGCGCCCTCCCAATTTTAATACGGTGAAATTCGGAGACAATGTTTACTCAGAAAAGTGTTTCCTGTTTCCGCTGTTAATTTTTAACGTTCTTGCTTATACTCCGGGTACTTGAAACGGATTTCCTTTATTTTACTATAAACAGTTTCTTTTTCATGTTTTCTGCCTGTCTCCTGCTAAGAGGACGCCCTGAGAAGAACCTGCTCTCCACTCCGCAGGGATGAGGATCTCCACTTTCTGCAGTTCAAAGTCGTTGTCCCACTCCGAGAGCTCCAAGCCACAGTTGCTTTGTGCTTTCTTAATTGGAGAATTGCAAGGATTCTGGCAGCAAGAATTTTTTTTCCAGCTCTGGCTCCTTCAGTCCCTTTCCCCACGACTAACAGAGGAATTACATCAGGATAACAGAAAAACTGCTGAAGTCTGGTGGGGAATGGAACAACTTTCGGTCTCACAGTTTTTGGGGATGGGATATTTATATTTATTAAACAGTATGGGCTATTAGAAAAGAAAAAAAAAAAGAACCCAAACAATAATAAAAACACAAACCACGAAACAACTCGGTAACGGGAAAAGCACGAAAGACACCTAATTCCCACGGCAAACGGAGCAGGCAAGGGACTTCCATCCCCGGCCGCTGCCGCGAAGCCGCGGACGTGCCGGGCAGGACAGCGGCGACCGCGGAAAGGCCGCGAGCGGCGGTGCCGGAGACGGGCACTGCCCCTGGGGTGCACATTGCCCGCAGGCAGGGAGTGAGCTCGCCGTCTACCCCGGGCCGCGGAGGAGCCGCGGGTACGACCGCGCTTCGATCCGCGTCGAGTCCGCTGGCGGGGACACGGAGCTCCCCGGACTATCGCGGAAACGCGGCGCTGGGCCCGGCCGGTGCCACAGACAAGGCCCGGCCGCCGCCCTCCACCCCCCGCTGGCTGCCCCGCCACCGGGCGGGCCGGGCCGGCTCCGCGCCCCCCGCCGCCGCCCGGGCAGAGGCCATTTTGCGCCTGCGCAGCTCTCCCGCCCTCGCGCCCGCGGAACTTCGCCCGCGCGCCGCGAGATTCGAACGGGGAGCTCGGGGGGTCGGTGCGCGGAGCATCCTCCCCCCGCCCCGGCATCTCCGCGCAGCCCCGCGCAGCCCGCTGACCCCCGCGGAGCTCTGCCAGCTCAGTCCCCGCCAGCGCGGGCGGCCGCTGCAGGATGCGGTGCCTCGCTTCGCCACCGGGCCGGGTTGGGTCGGGTCGGGCCGGGTCGGGCGGAGGGGGGCACGCCCGGCAAGCATCACGATCGGCCGCCGCCGCCCTGCGCCGAGGTTTAGTGAGGCAACTGTAGAGCCCACTGAGCCCCCGCTTGCACCCTCTCCCCCTCCCTCTTAGGGTGCTCCAAGGAGCCCGGCTATTTAGGGATATCTATGCCGGGAAGGGGGCACCGGGACGTGGCTCTCCGGCATTGCCCGGCCGGCTGCGAGGCGTGGCGGTGCCGTATTGCCGTCCGCCCTGCCGCAGCGACCCGGCCTCCCTCCGAGACCGGCCGGTCCAGCCCTCCACAAGGCACAGTGTGGCCCCGGGACACCCCGACCTCCCCCCGTAGAGGGGAAAAGAGGCCGCGGTAGCCGCTTGGCGCCTGTATTTTTGTGTCATGCAGCTGAATATCGCACCTCGTCTAGAGAGACAAAGGCCTGTATGTTGCCCATCGCCAGGGAAAGGTAGAAGCTTTCCCCGCTTCCCGCGCAGAAAGCTCTCAATGGTGCTGGTGGGGGATATTCCTCGGGGAGCGACCGGCCGAGCTCTTCCCGGTGCCAGGGAGGCAATTTTTTGAAAGGCAGAGACTGCCAGCGGCCCTTCCCCTCCTCGCCAACGCTGTGTCTCGCACGCCCCATCTACGGTGGAGGAGGCCGAGGCCGGGAGGTGCCGCCCCCCGCATCTCGGGGTCTCCGCCGAGCTCAGAGCTCTGGGGCACCTCTGCCAGCGCCGGCATCTCTCACTCCTACCTCCGCATGGGGTAGGGATGCTCGAGAGGTGCCTCCTCGACGAGGCACTTTCTGATCTGTGAGATAACATCGTTCTAACGGCAATTTGAGGCCTCTGAAATAGGCTGATACTAAAAAATAAAATAATAAATAAATAAAAAAGAAACGAACAAAACAAAAACCCCAGCCCTGCAAACACAACCTCAAACACTTTAAATGGGAAATGTGAGAAAACCAAGAAACCAAAACCCAACCAAGATAAAACCAAAACCAAACCACCAACGAACCAAACCCAAACAAACCAAACAAACGACAAAAATACACCAATAACCAACATCCAAAAGCCACGCGAAAATGGTGCTGTGAAGGAAGGTGTCGGCATGGCCAAGGTGCAGGGGTGCTGCGTGACTGACGTCCTTGCAAGGCAGCTGTCGCTGCGCGGGGTGCGGAGCCCGCACACATCCCCGGCGAATTCCCGGCGCCGGCATCCCGCAAGACGAAGCAGGGCGCGGAGCCACGGCTCCGCCCGGCCGCCGGGTGCTCCGGTGCGGCCGGTTAGGACGTGTCCCATCCGAAGGGATGGGAGATTGATTTCCAGGCTGAGTGGGCTGTTTTCAGAAGGCGAAGGGCTGCGGCTGGAGCCCCGGGGGATACCGCATTGCTACGCCTAGGGTTGGGGCGCTGCCCCTGGACAGGCGGTCGCTCAAAGAGAACCCCATGGAACCCTGGAGTTGGCTGCAGCGGGGACCGGCGGAGGCGAGCCAAGAGCTCGGTGCCGGGAGGGATGCCTACAACCACGAGCTGCCATTTTGTCTCTTTTTAGTGGGTTGCCTTTCCCTTCTCTTGGAGAGGGATGCTCGGCGGTGGCAGCGGTTTCTCCCATTTCCCTGCTCCTCCTCGGCCGCCCTCCGGGCAGGCAGCCCGAGGTTGCACGGGAGGTCCTCTCGGGAAAGCACCCACCAGCCCCAGCCTCCCCAGCCCTGACGTTTTCCTTGCCACCTCCGCCCTAGGTGCTCGGGGTTTGCAGGCTGTTCAGCTGATTTGTTGCTAATAGCAACCACACGACAGCGATTTGCAGCCTTTTCTGCTGCTGGTGCCTCTCGTTACACCTTCTTCTGCAGACCGGGATATCGTCGTCTGGCTGCTGCATGTCCCCAACCCTCCAACCACAGCAGCCAGGGACAATGATGGGGCAGGAGAACGGGGCGGCAGCGGGGCGAGAGGGGAGCTCCGCCGGGCGTCACGCAAATATGGTCCTTATAGATCAAGAGCTAAACACTGGCCAACCCCTCTCGCCGCAGCCGCGCAGGCTCCGCGCACTTCGCATTGTCTGGAAGCATTGTTGAGAGCTGCCAGCGCCCGCAATCCTACCGGCATGAGGGGAAGAAGCGCTGCTGGGTTTACATATGTAGATGCGGGAAGCGTTCAGCGCCAAGCCGACACACACCCTCCCCCGGAGTAACAGACACAAAGGAAGACCTCGTTCCTTTCAAGTCTCCAGAATAAATTAATCTCCGGCTTTCAGTTTTGGAACGTCCCAAAAATATTTGTCTTCCTTTATTTTTTTATTTTTTTTTTAATGGCACTGCACAAGCGCTGACGGTTCCACAGGAAACCAGAGGTGTAACCATATGCACGTGGTAAAAAGGGCTCAGCCCTACCAGCTAATATTTCCTGGTCCCATCCTGCAAGTCAGCCTGAAATGTTCTGCCCTTTTCCGGTTTATTTATCCCTTTTATTTTTTGTTCTGTCTTTGCCTAGTGCAATGGCGACGCACCAGACTCCACTAGCCAAATCTATACCGTTTACGTGTTAACGTTACAAATAATCACTCAAGTGCCAACGTCATCCTCTTAAATGATGAAAAAGCAAAAGTCCTCTTTCTAGTGCGTTTGAAGTGCCTCGACGTTTCTGTCTTCGCCTCGCAGAACTAATTTACCCTATGGGAAGGTCTCAGAAACTAAACTCACCACAAATAATCCGGAGAGTGGACCTCAGAATAGCATGAGTCGCTGGAGCCCCGAGTCAAATCTCAGGGCAAAAGAGGAGATTCTCCACTGCTACGTCCCCTCTGGCAGAGTTTTTGCTATAAACGGGTAATCTCAACGCCCAATTTATGTTTGAAAAATAAATTATTCAAGGACCCAGGTGTTATATTTTAGTAGAGATTACACACGGTATATTCCTTACTCGGTACACTCTCTTCAGGAGATCACTTCAGTTCCTTATGTCCCATTTACCCCCACTAACTTTTCCACGCTTAACCTTCCATCTTTCCAAAGCCCAGCGTTTTCAACTCCCATCCGCGGGAGCGGGCGGAGGAGTTAGCGCGTTGCTCTTCCTAACAAAAGCACAAGCACTGGATAAAAAAAAAAAAAAAAAAAAAAAAGTAACCCTGTATATACCTGCTCAAAGCCGTGAACTATTTGCTAGATGTGTGGGAAGTGGAGAAGACACCCCAGAGGCAGATCCGAGCGACCTGAGGGGCACGGGGGATTGCCGAGGGAGGCTCTGGCTCCAGCCCGGCTGGCCCGCAGCCTCGGCGGGCTGTCCAGGGTGGCATCCACCCCGCAGCCGGTGGGAAAGCTTCCACATCAAGATGCGTGAATACCTCACCTCTTAATGAACGTCGCGCAGTTTCAAGCCTTTGAGAAGCAGCCACGGCTTGGCCAGCGGCGGCACAGCGGAGCAGGACCCGTCGGGGGGCAGCGAGACCGACCCCGGACCTGCCACCCAGGGCGGGGACCTGCGGAGGATCCGGCCGCTGCCGCGCGGGGGATGAACCTGTTGCCTCGCACCCTCAGGAACGGGGCAGGGACGGGAAAGACGGGTAAGCCCCCCCCCCGGCCACCTGCACCCCCTCAAAAAACTCCAGGAGTAACTTCGCCTGTCACCAGCCGAGGGAAAATGATGCTTCCCTGCCCCGTTACGGGAGTATTTCCGAGCGGATCAAAGGCTGAGATAAAAAGAAATCTCAGAAACCCACCAGAAAGCGAAGGCACGTTATTAATTTGGATAATTGTTGCCTACTCCCTTTGTCTCCGGTTTCTTTTTTTTAAGCTGAAGTGTGCAGTAACGCAGTCGTTACTAACACCACCCGCCTAAGGATACAGGTTGCCTACTAATGAGCACCCCAGCAGCAGGCAGTGAAGTATCACAACTACGTCATTTCCATAAATGATTTTCCGTCTTCAGTACTTTTGCGAGAACCGGTGACATTTCCGTAGACCGCATTTGCATGGTGTTTATTCCTCATTATTATTATTAACCATGTGAACAGACAGTCATTATCAAGCAACGAAATGTAACAGCAAGTGTTGGAGGTACTCAGGGTGCGTTTTGTTGTTTCGCTTATCCGAACATTAGGCTTCATTAGACAGATAAATCAATTCATCTGTAATCGACACATCTGCTTAAAAAAAAAATCAAAAAAACCCCGAAAGCTCTGGAAGTAATTCATCACCGTTTGTTTATTATTTTTTTTAAATTTAACTTAAGAACAGAAATAAGTATAAAGAAATGTGTTTAACAGCTGTTCCCTTCTCCAGTACACATGGTGATAATTTCCCAAAATATTTTCTGTGTCAAACGACCTTCTCACCAATCTGATTTAATTTGTTTCATGTATTTGTAAAGAACAGCACATTGCCTGATTTGTTTGTTTACTAAAAGAGGTTTTTTTCCCGCATTAAATACTCCTGGAAACACGTGTCTCATTTTAGAGGATGATACTGTTTACCTTAGCCCACCTCTTTTCAGTTGAGCAAACCCAGGTATGATTTATTAAAATTAGACGTCTTTTTTAGACTTCTTCAAACTTTTAAAATGCTGTTGGAAGTTACTTCAGCCTTTCAACTTTAAGGTATGAGACAAAACTTTTTACTGCCTATCAAATAATAAGTTTGTGTAGCATCAGATATCTGATTTTGTACATTTAGAGAATTGTAGAACAAAACAGCAGCCTATGAAATCTTGAAGCCACTGTGCGTTAGAGGGTGGTTGTAGAAAGGGACACTTATTAATGGACAGTAACTCCGTTTTTCTGCGGTGGATCACAATTTCACTTGAAGCAACGTGACAGACAGCAGAGCTAACTTCGCTCACTTGGGAACCGCCCTCAAAAGCTACTGGAGGAGATGGAGAATCTGTCTCCACTCAGCTCCTGCTAACCCTGATTTCATGTTGCAGTCCCACCGTTCGCATTACTTGATACCCACACCTCCGAGGCTGTGTTTACTCATAGATGCAGCCATGTCTTGGTCGACCACTTACGAAGAGAATTATTCCTACTTGGTCCCTACAGCCGGAGACACCGAGATGGAAAAAGTTGAAGGCAGTGCCTGGCTTATCTACCAGAATGATACACTGTTGAAGAAAAACCCCCCAAACAAAATCAACCCAGCATCGAACTGTTATGGTGCACAGGAGTAACTACTACGTGTGCTTGGCTAAGTCAGAGGACTGCTACCGGACCGTCACCCCGCAGTGCCCCATTTTGCGCTGCTTCCCCCCGCATGGAGAGCGGGAAAACTGCCTCCCCCCTGCCGCCTGTCCCTGCGCGATGCGGGCAGCTGCGGCACTGCGCGGGTGCGTTCACCCGGGCTGACCCCTAACTCTGCGCGGCTGTGTGGAGTGAGCGGAGCCTTCCCCTCGGGCGAGGACTGCCCCCGCGGCACGACCCGCGTGGCTGCCGGCAGAGGCGGGGGCTGTAGTCATCAGTTTCACCCTTCTCACCCGCGATACCTTCCACGCCGAAGCTCCGCGGGTGTGGGCGGGCGAGTGAGCGCAGACTCCACGGCCCTGAATGCTGCGAGTTTATTCTCCGTGCGGCGTGAAAAACCCCAGCGTGGGCCGGTGTGAGGCAATAGCAGAGATCCCCGAGGAGGAATCGCAGTGGTATCAAAATAGAAAGAAAAAAAAATTAAAATCACCCCTGTCTCCGAAGGACCTCTGTCCCCGAAGGGTAAAGGCACGGAGGGACAGCTGCGGGAGCACTACGGATGTGTTGGGTTTTTTTCCCCTTTCCCCCCTCTTTTTTCATTATTTCCCCCTCCCCCAGGGAGGGCAGAAGCAGCGGGAGTCGGGCAGGCGGACCCGAAGGAGCTGATGGGGTGATAGGTCCGCCGGTGAGGAGTCCGTCCCTGCCCGACGGGCAAGTTAAGCGAGGCAGCTGAGCGGGACGAGGCAGCTCTGCGGGAGGATGCTCTGCCGCCCGAGGGCTTGGAGAGCGGCTGCCCCCACACGGGAGAGACCCCATCGCCCGCCTCGTGGAGTCGCCGAACCCGACCCCTCCGCGTCCCGCCGAGTCGCACCGGTGGGGCGGCTGCGGCGCCGCTCCCAAATGTCAGCCGGCAGCCCCCGAGCCCTCCTGCCCTGCGCGGGGTGCGGAGGGACAGCAGCGGCTGCCCGCGGGTCTCGGCGACCGCTGCGGCCCGGGCAGGTCCCGATCCTAAGCCCGGCACCGTCCCGCGGGCACTGCCCGCCCCCGTCCTTCCCCGGCGCCCTCGAGAACACCTTCCCTGTATAGGGGCGAGCTATAGACGTTCTATCACTTCGTGTCCGCTTACACTCGTAGCTACATCTTCGCGCCGCCGTGTATCTATCTGCGGCACAGACGGGGTATTGCGGCGTCAAAGTCCTCCCTTCGCGGACCTGTAGGTGCGTACGCCCCCGCGCCTCTCTATAGGTGCCTCTGCCCACCCCTGAACCCATCGCTACACATCGAACACACGGGTGCCGCAACCCGCTGGCAGCCAGCGGCGGGGTGCGGGGCCGGCGCGGGGCGGGGCGGGGCAGCAGCTGGAGGGCGCGGTGACGACACAGGCAGCCCTGGCGCGGCTCCACCCCTCCACGTTGCGCCTTCCGCCCGGTTACCAGGGCGACGCGTACACAGCGCGGTCCCGCACGGGCGCGCCGCCGCCATGAGCCACAGGCAGGTGCTCCAAGGTAGGCTGGGGCGGTGGGGGCCGGGGCCGTGGCCGGGATCGGCGGAGCGGCCGCTAACCCCGTGTCCCGGCACTGCCGCCCGCAGTTTTCGAGCAGTACCAACGCTCCCGGACGCAGTTCGTGCAGGCCGTGTCTGACCTCGCCTCCCGGCCGCAGAACGTCGAGACCCTCCAAAAAGCAGGTACGAGCTCTCCGCCCTTGCTCCGCGGGGCAGTCGGCGGCACCGGGCGCTGCGCGGCCGGCAGCGTTTCTGCCGTCGACGCCCGACCAGGGGAAAGGGGAGCTCTGCGCTGGGACGGGTCGCTCTGCTCCGCGCAGGGGGCTCCAGGGTGCTGCCTCGGGGTTGGTTTTTTTTTTGCCAGGTTGGCCGCTTAGTTTCCAAGGATTTTTTTTTTCCCCCGTAGGATGTGTCCCGATCCCCCTGCCCCGCGGTGCGTGGGCGAGTTTGCCGAGTCCCCCGCGGAGCGGTCGGGAGGTGAAGGACGCTCCTGTGCGCGGCTTGCCCTGCTTGTCCGCGGGGTTAGCTCTGTGCTTGAGCTGATGTCTCTGACGGTCATCTCGTAACTTACATTTATTTCAGGGAAAATTTCCGAGCATAACCCATTTCTTCATTTACTTCCTCGTGCTTCAGATGCAGCTTTATGTAAGTGTAGGAAAGGGAATTCCCGGTGAAGTCAGTGCTGCCTTGCCAAGGAAATCTCTGCCTTACAAGCAGCTGCTTTTACACCAGCTTCACGAGTTGTTCCTAAAGTCTTCGATGCTTTTCACCGGCAGATTTGCTTAGTTTAGGAGGGATTTGCTTCTGTTCTATTGCTGTCATGGGATGTCGTGAACCAAATTGAGCATTTTTAGAAACAGGAGCTGTGGGAGCACTTGTGCCAGCTGTTGTGCTGCTGGCATCTGGCAGACCCACTCCGCTTGGCCGAAGATCTTCAGCTTAAAAGGGGAGAAAGAAGTGCTCCGTAATTAATTACCTGAAAGACAGTTTGAAAAAGTGCTATAAATCGGTAGTTGGTTTCCCATATGGTATCAACGAATTGATTATGTTTTGGTTTGTCTTGATTTTGTTTTTAATACTTGTTTCCCAAACCTGGTAAGGTAGTTAGTTCTTTTTGAGATACAACGGGATCAAACAAACAAACAAACAAACCAATAATGGAAATGGTTTCATTTTTCTGTTGCTTTTCCAGCTTTATTAAAATGATTTTACTGCAAATCTATCACTTAAATTCTTGTTAAAGAAACATTTACTTTGATTATGGGAGTGACATGTTGACCCAGGCCTTTTGTATTACCTTGCTGTGACTCTTGATTATTTTTTTTTCCATCTTCCACTGAGTTAATGCCACTGCTTTAGTTTATACAAATAATCTCTGTTTACCAAAGGGACATCTTGGCCATAGGAAAAATTTATGTCTTATTTGTAAGAAGAGGTCGCGCTGTGTCTGGTTGTAGCTGCTCACAGAGAGAGATCCCATTTAGGCAGCTTCTTAGAGTTCAGTGTTTTTAAAAATGCAAAAAGTTTCTATTTAAATAAAGCAACAAAATGCCAAACTAATTAAATCGTGTTTGTTCTTACATTAATTATTTTATGTAGTCTGGTTTGTAGCTTTACCTCAGAACTGATTTATTGCTTTTGCTGAAGAAATTACAGCTTCAGAGGCCTGACACTTTGTTCTGTGTGCAGCCTGTGCTGGTCTGAAGGTTAATTTGACAAGGATCAGGTTCTGACTTAGTCATGTGGAAATGTGCTTTTGTGCAGGTTACCACCTTCTTGGCTCATCCTGGTACTGAGCTGCTTTGACTTTAGTTTTTCAGATACTAGAAAAGAGGGGAATCCAGCAAATACAGCCCTTCCTATTGCAATCTGTTTGAATGGCTGAGGGCCACAAGTATTTTGCTTTTTTTGCCAACCTATGCCTTTTAAAGTTAATTCACAGTTATATAATTAAGATCATAGCTTTGATCATTTCTGGAAGTGCTAGGTGCAGGTTTTAAAACCTTGCCCCAAATGAAATGTGATTAGATGTTTTTTAACATCTCCCACCAGAAAAATGTGATTTGATCCTTTTTTTTAAAGCACTTATAGAATTATTTTGATACATAACAGTCTAGAAGATAATTGGTGTACCTTTTATGATCTTGATCTAGGGAGCTTTAGAGCAATGATTTGAGAAAGAAAGATGTCTGTCTATACATCTATCTTTATATAAATCCATATATAAAAGGACTGGGGGCTTGTTTCTTACTCTGGTAAAGAAAGTTAGCTGGCCCTTAGGGAGATCACCATTTTAAGAAGATGTGGAAAGTCTTTGCTGTCATTTTCCATTTAGAATTCAGGGGCACCATGCAGGGTTCTTTGGTTGGATTTCAAAGGTTGTCAGGATTTAGGATTTTTCTGCTTGAAGCAGAAGACAAGATTACAGTGACTTAATTTGAACAAAATTGAGCCTTTAAAATGTACTGTAGTGTACTCTTGTATTATTCACCTCAGTTAATATTCCTGGAATATTCAAAATTTAGACTGGCATAAGAAAAAAGATACCTAATATTTTGTAAGTAAAATAAATACTAGTCTGAGACCTTGTTCTTTGCAGACCTGTCTCTGGTCACCATGCTAACAGTATGAAACATGGAAGTGTGCTTGTAAAAATAATTCTTTACTATGCCATAAGCCATGCCTCTGTGGTATTAAATGAGATACAAGCAGTGGTGTTGTTGCAGATCAGGAGATCACAGACTGCAGCTTGGAGTGGCCAAGATCAGAGGTGGGGGTTTCTTACGCTGGAGTGGCTGTTGAGAAACCTTAAGGAGGCAATACTGTGGAGTTTCCTATTATGACACGAAAGGAAAACCTGGGAAGAAGGTCAGTGCAGGCCAACATGAAACCCACCTTTCCCCAGGGCGTGTCTCTTCCGAAGCTGCTGTAGCTCAGCAAGCTCTGGAGCTGTCTTTCTCACCGAGTAGAAATCTTGAAAGGAGTTGTAACCAGGGAGCTGGAATCTGGCCCTGGACTTTGACACATTTCCACAGCACTGGCTCTCTTGCGGTCAGGAATGTCCTGAGGGGTTGGTGCCTGGGAGCTCAACAGCTTTCTGGTGGCAGGGAAGTGTAAGGAATGATCAGAGAAATTCCTTTGTCAGAACTCATTCCTGTGTGTTTTCCAGCTCTGTGGTTGGCTTTGATAAGGTTGTTCCTTATGATTAAACACTGCCATGAATAATAATTTCAGGGTTTGGTGTTTGAATGTTTAATTAATGGATACTTAGAAAAGAAGGCTCCTTCAAAGCTCGTAAACTTTTTCCGCTTCGTAAATATATACTTGGAACAATGTCAGACAATTAAATTACCAAATCTTATGGCTGGAGGGCTGCTGACTAATGGGAGAGGCTACTTTGATAGTAATGCCTTTAAACATATCCTTTTAAAAGTAAATCTATTCTTTTGGCAGCTACAGTTCATGAAGTTTGGTGCTGGAATGCGTTACTGAGCTCCACACCCCCTCATTCTTTCAAAATTTTAAATCCTAGAAACAGATTATTTTCAATTACAATGGCAGATGAGCTTAATCTCTCTCTCTTGCACTGAGATTTAGGCATCTTTCTGTCTTTTAGAAAATTTAGGAGAAAATCTGAACTGGTTTCAGTGTGTTTCTAAGAGTGGTAGTCACTGAGAGTCTAATTCTTATTTCTTCATCTGCATTGTAAACTGCTACTCTGTAAATAAATAGCTGCTTTAACATAGTGTTTAGGTGTTCTTATTTTTTCTAGAGGCATTTACAAGCATTAATAATTTATCAGAATAAGACTTGCATTACTTCTGGATATTCATTTTTGTATTCTCTCATAGTACGAATTAAATTTTAATTTATTTTGTATTAGAACTTGTGATGGGATCGTTCTTTCAATTTGTAGAATTATTTAAGGATGTCGTTTGGATTAAGAAACAGCTTAATCTTGCAATTTAGCCTTTGACTTTAAAGATAGTACAAGATTAGCTCTTTAACCCCTTTCTTGGGGCTGATTGCATTCTTAAGCATAATAGCTGTGGAAGTCGCAGGGAAAGCTGAGTCTGGAACATGAAAAAAGAAATTGGAAGCTGTGTGGTCTAGCAACCCGTGTGTTGCCATGGGACTCTGTGCTGGGACCCCGTGCACTTGGGTTCCCTTCTCATTGCTGCTGGAGTGTTTTTTTCATCTTGGCAGATAACTTCCAACTTCTGTTCCTCTGCCTTACCTACCTGGGGGCCAGTCTGCAGGGTTCTGGGCAAGGTCCAATGTTTCAGTGAAAGGAAGATCCTTTCCCAGTGGATCTCTTCCAACTGTTTTCCTGCTCCATCAGACCATAGCCCTGAGCCCAGGTCTACTTTCCATTCTCTTGGTATCAAGCTATTTCTGAGGCCTTACTATCTAGCAATACAGGCTATACCCCAGGATTGAGTCCTCTGCTTGCCTTTTACCTCTGGGCAGCTTCTCCTGTATCTGTCCCTCACTATCTGTGTTGGCAAGAGGCTGTAGTGGGGGGGTAGGGCTTCTCTGCATCAGGCTAGGGCTCTACCACAAACCCTTGTGTCATGGCAGATTTTCCTCTACTTCATGAAGTTAAAGGATGATGTCATGAGTGAAAGTTCTCTCCTGGCTCCAGAGTAATTCCACTGGTGACAGGTTTTAAAAACTGTATTTCCAAGTCTTTGTGCTGGTTTTAGGAGTCTATTTTTGTGAAAAGATTGCTCAAATTTATTTCCCTCATCCAATTACATTGGGTCTCTTTGCCCATGCTTTGTTCAACTTTTCTTTCCTAGTGTATGTATTTAAAATGTACATATTTTGAATGTGGTAGTTGGACACTGGGCCCTATGTAAGGAGGATCAGACTCTGGGAGGTGATTTCAAGATGTAGTTCCACATTTTAAGTATTATTAAAGAATGTGCTTGGATAGCACAATACTTTGTAGAAAGCCTGTGGGGACTGTAGGTTGTATAGGGAGGATGACTGTTGAGTCTGCTGTGCAGAAAAAGTTGCTCATTTAAAGCATCTGTGTTCTTGCCTTATCCACACCTTGCAAGTGGATGTTTATGGACAGACTCCAGTGCTTCCATATAGGCAGTTTCCTGATGGGTTTATGTACCCTCTCTTGTGAAGGATGCACTTATTTGTTTATTTTGTATTAAAAGCTTTGCTGGGCTAAAGTGGAAGTATGTAATCTGAAAATAAAAATGTTATCTTTGGAGTTGCAATAAAGTGAGGAGAGTGGTGTTTCCCAAGGCTTGACGATGTGGTGGTGCCTGGTGAAGGGAAGAAGGAGGCTGTGTATTAAGGAAAGTACTAGAGAGATAACAGAGAAAGAGAAAGTAAATGTAGCTGAAGAACTGGCTTTTTTTTCTGTGACTCAAACAGCTGAAAGATCACCTGCTCCAGGATTCCTCCTTTTCTCAGCCTCCTATCCTGTTTGGAGGAGATTTGCAAGTACAATTTCAAAGCCAGAATTTGGTAGAAACTTCAGTCTCATCTTAACAAGTGTCCATTAAAAAAACCCAGGTCCTTTGTGACCCCCTTGGTTTTGGTGTCTGTGAAGGATTGTGTGGTGTCCACTGACTAGTGTTGTGAGGGGCATTTTCAGAAACAGTCCTGTTGGAACAGGATTAGTTCTGCTCCATTAATGCAGAAACAGGTTCTGGGAAATGATCAGCCAGATCAGCTTTTAAGGAAGATAAACTTACTGCCCCTCGATCCTTCAGAAATCTCCAGTCCCACTGTCAAGCTGAATCTGCATTGTTATTTGATTATTTAAATAATTTGATTACTCAGTGTCTGTGTTACCAAACTGTATTTATGTTCCTTTTGATATTTGAAGGATTGTAGTTGTGTTGTGCATGGAGCTGTCACAGTGAGGAGTCCTTTCTCAGGGTGAGTTACACTTGAGGATTATGCACTTGAGATGTGTGTACCACATTGCCTCTGTAAGAGGCCGTGTCAGGACAAGTGAGTGTGAAAGTTCTCTCACTGTTCTTCTGGGAAAGTTGTTTTAAGTCTCCTCTTAAACTTGCTGCTTTGCTGCTTCTAGGAAAGGGCAGTTGAAGATAGGGAGTTGGGGTGAGGCAGAAATAAATTTCCATTTTATTTCCTTGTCAAATTAAGCTGAAAAAATAAGGTCATATAATGACTGAGTGCTAATGTTAGCTCAGTGAATGTTCTTGATGTAGCAGGAACATTCACTCACAAAAATGAAAAGACAATGTTGTATTTGACCCCAAGCATACATTAAAAGGACAGCATCTTCAAGATAAGACTGCCAGAGACACAACTAGCACAGAGTAAGTTTTTTTCCTGTTTACATTAAAGAAGAAAAAAAGATTTGTTTTTAAGGAAGAATAGGGTGTGAGTGGTCATCTTCAGGTACAGAAATGGAGAAGATTTCAAATGCAGAGTGGTATTTCTCTGACTATTCAAGTTTGTCAAGGATTTGGTGGGGGTGGGAAGAGAGTAGAGGGTTTCTGCATGACTTCCAGGTGGCTTTCCCCAAGAAATCAAAAGGGCCAAATGAAGATTCCTGTCTCCATAATAGCCACTGTTTGGCTACAGAAACTTGGAGTGAAAAAACCTGGAAGCTGCTGCTGCCGAGTGGTGGTGGTTTTTGTTTTGTTTTTCCCCCTAGATAGGCAGCAGCCAGCACTTGCTAAAAGAAAGTGCATCAGGCCTGTGCACAACAGCTCCACTTGAGAAGTGTGTGTTAAGGGTGATTCAGCTTCTAAAGTGTGGCATTCTTTGAAACAAATCTGAGTGGGAAACTGAGGATAGAAAGGGGAGACATTCCTTGCCCAAGGTCAAAGTTCTGTGATGCAAGAGAGAATATTTGGCAGTAATTCTTTGTTACCCTCTTTCTGAGTTGTTAGTGGGAACTCTTCCAAAACAAATCTAGTCCAATGGTCTAAATGCCTTATTTAGTAGCTTACTCTGTGTTGTTGCCTTTGGACTGCAGTTAATGAATTTTCTACTTCTGTCACAATAGACTTCTTTAGAAGAAGACCAAAGAGTTCTCCTAAAGAGTTCATCAGCAAGACACTGCTACTCCCTGCTCTGTCTGGCCCTGTTCATTTGAGTCAATAGTAGATGTAAAATGAAGTTGTTGGAAGGTTCTTACCTATTTTCCTGTTCTAAGATAATATTAAATCAATTTTAATTTCATTCAAATTGTAGTTAGGAATCCCGGCTTAGAGCTCTTTGGGGAAGAGGGCTAAACTTTGATGTAGACAGGACAGTAATAAGAAGGGAAGCAATCAAATAGAGAAGCTCCTTAGATACAGCTGTCTCTGAGAAAAAGCTGTTTTGGGTCCAGGACAGGAAAACTTCCTCCTGTGCCAGGCACATCTGTCCTTTCCAGTGCTACCTTCAAAAGTTATTGAAGGAAATGCTGACATCTTGGTTTTCTTATAGGTGTTTTAGTGGAGGCCATATAATCTATATGTGGCTGTTCTCACACTTTGAGCTAATTATTTTTTTTTTCTAAGTGTGGCAAAGAAATAAATACTCTGCTGAAGGTGTAAAAATCATGATAGTAAAAACTTCTCAAGCAGTTGGTCTTGCAGAGTAATAAGAGATGATGGATAGCATCTTAATGCAGAGAAAGAAACTGTTTTTAAAAAAAAAACTGTGGAAAGTAGAGGTAGAAGCTTTTTATTATGTTCAATACACAGGTATTACCTAGGCCTATACACTTCTCTCAAATCTCAGTTAATTTGATGTCAATATGAGGCTTGTACAGCATCCAGAATTGATTTTCCTTTTTCTTATTCCTCCAAAGCTCTTGTCATGATAATTATTTGTTGACTGTCTTCTCTCACATTCAGACATCACTTTGGGAAAATATAGTCTCTTTCAGGACCAGTGCAGTTTCTATTATTTCTAAACCTTTTCCATCCATTCACTGTTTTGTCTTTATTTTTCTTTTTTTTTTTTTTTTTTTTTCTTTTTTTTTTACAAGGCATCTTGTTGCCTTTCTTCAATCAGTGACTCCCATTTCATTTTTCATCTCTTTCCTCATCTTCAGTTTCAGCAGCTAATATCATTTGCAGTCGAATGTTTTGTGCTGACACTTAGATGTCACTCCCAAGCTTTACATGGTTTATTCTACAGTGAAACTGATGGTATTGGTCATGGGTAGGCATGCTACTTAGAAGCATTTACAGGCTCAAGGATTTGTAGCCCGTTCTAAAAGGGAAATATTTATCATCTGATCTTGAAATTACAAATGGCATCAATCTCATATTTAGGACAACTCAGTTGTGTATGTAAACTTCCCTACGTGTTTTTACATTTTGCAGTGTGTAGGTATGCCATGCAGCCCAGAAACATGTCACATCATCTGAATCTAGCTGATGTTTTCGTCCTGGGCGAAGGGATTGTTGTGTATTTAAACTTCACTGCATTTTGAGACCATCACCAGAACTGAATTGAACCTCTGTGCCACATCCTGCTCAGTGTCCCACCCATCAGGCTCTCAGTCTTTCCAGGGTCAGGGCACTGTATGCTGAAGTGTTCCTTTCTTTCTCCCCCAACCAATTCTAGCAACAGTCTCTTTTACATAAAAAAAACCTACTTTTT
>JAOEGS010020238.1:28658-76129 GCA_025447755.1 Corythornis vintsioides
CTGGGGTGTCCAAAACTGGACACAGTACTCGAGGTGGGGTCTCACCAGTGCAGAGTAGAGGGGGAAGAGAACCTCTCTTGACCTGCTGGCCACACTTCTCAGAGAGAAGAAATCAAGCACTGTAAAGTGCCCAGGCTCCACGCGCAGAGCAAAGGAGAATCAAGCATTTTGGAATGAGGTTAAAGCCAACTGGCAAATGGCCAGAGAGCCCTCTAGAGCTTGTCCATCTGGATGATGTGTCAGCTGCCTGGCTGGAGAGAATCATCTGGGCACATAGAAGTGGCAGTAGATTACTTGTGTCTCAGTGAATCTTGCAGTCATTGCTAGACTGTGGCTTCATGAGGGAGGGAAACTGTCTTTTTCACAACCTTCTTGTCCCTGTCCAGATTGCTTTAACTGGACTATGGATTTTGAAACTAAGTCAGGGGAAGAAATCTTATAGCCAGCTTCTACATCCCAGTGATAGTCATGAAACTGCAGGAGGAGACTGATTTTGAGAGGAAGACTATCTGTTGTTTTAGAACAAACTGCAGCAACCGCTGCAGTTTACATTGCTTACATGACATGTGCAGCATAAAAAGATATATACACACTTAAAACATGTGTTTGGTCCAGTGCTGAGGGAGATGGGTAGAACTGGGACGAGTGCTTGGATTTTGTTTGAATTTATGGCAGTGGTGCCAAGCTACTTAGTCCTGCTGAAAGTGAGCTGTTTCTGGGCCCATGCAAGAGCAAAATTGCAGGCTGCCTGGTCAAAACCAAGGGTCACCCAGTGTTGGGGGTTTGGCAGGATAGGTTTTCAGGGTCTTAGCTGTGCACTTAGGCAGTGTTTAGTCATTTCAGGATTCAGATCAGGTTCTCCATGTCTGATTTTTCCTGTTTGTAAATGTAAACAATGTTTTATCATAGAGCTGATGTGAGGGTATATACATGAAATACTGTGAAATCTTGCAGAAGTCACAGATGGGTAGAATTATTTTAGGAGCCTGTGCTGCATAACCTGTATAATCTGGTTAAGTATGTTAAGAGCTATTGTTTTTGCAGCTCTTATCATTCACTACTCACTTAAATAAACAGACTTATCTTGACTATTATCTTTTCCCCATATCCTCTTAGCCCTTTCATTTTTTTTTTCCTGTTTATGCATTTACTGCAAATTTTAGATCATGGGCTCTCTATCTCAAAGAAAGACTGTAGGTTCATTGTGTGATGTCTGGTGGTCCCGATTTGGATCTGTATGAGATATTGCTGCTCCTAAAAAGCAATCAAATTAATGTCTGTACTGTATTATGCTTTACTTAATGTTAGTAAAAGCTGGTGGCTCATATATTTATATTTATTTATTTTCTACTTTGTACAGCGTTTCTACAAGAAAGCAGCTGCATTTGTGCTAAGAGCAGTTTGTAAACATTCTCCTCAGCTGTCTCAGGCAGTAGTTCAATGTGGAGCACTGGAAATGCTTGCAATTTGCTTGGAAGATTTTGACCCTGCAGTCAAAGAAGCTGCATGTTGGGCACTTGGATATATTGCCCGACACAATTCAGGTAACAGGTTTCATGTGTGTTTCTTTCAGTGTAATTCTATGTGAGAGATATAATAAATTGCATTATTGTCATCATAGCATCAGTCAGGTTGGAAAAGACCTTTAAGATTATCAACTATTAACATAGCACTGCCAAGTGTTCAGAAATAGAATAAGATACTTTTTCTTCTCTACTGGAAAAAAAAAATTTGGAATAAGAAGCTACTTTAACTGTATCAATCCAACAGTGCTGTACCTTTTGTGGGAAACTGGCATATCTAACACCAGCAGAGCCTGGGTATTGGGCCTGTGGCCAGTGGATGACACTCTGCTTTATTCTTCATGAGGAAATTTCAGAATCTTTATTGTGTAATAATTACCATTGAACAAAGTTTCTTTTGCTCAACATTAATTCTTATTTTATATACCTAGTAAAATGGAGAAGCCTCTGCAGAACCAAGTTTCATTCAGTTTAGAGCAGGATAAATGTTGGAGGGGTAAATGTGCCAAATTCTTTGCCCTGACTATATTATCATTAGCCAGTAGACCACACAGACTATTCCTAGGAATAGATCCTAGGAATCTGATATCGAGCAGGTCACTGCTGTCTCACAAGCAGTTGTATAACTCACTGGTAGTGTCATGTTCCTATTTAAAAGCTGATCCACATGGTTGATAATCCTTTTACCAGCTATTTATATAGTTCAAGTAAAAGTTTAGAGCTATGAATCAAAGAACTGAGGGAAGAAACTACTCGCTTGAAAGGGTGGGAGAAATGGCTTGTGTTCATATTGTTTTTAAAGTTAAACTTACTCTAGGATCATAACATTAACTCCTGCATTTATCTTTAGTTTTGGCTCTAGAATGTACATAGACTGAATTTGGAAGTTATTTTCTTTTTTTTTAATCTTTATGGAGTGTTGGACTGTAAAAACTATGGGGGGATTCCCCTTCCCACTTAGAGAGAGGGGTAAATTAGTGGGACAGACTCCAGAACTGTCAGCACTTTCTAACAGACTGCTCTTTCTGGGGAACAAATTAATTCTTGGGACACCTCTATGGTAAAGATTGTTTATCTTTGGGTAATTGGGTCTGAATCCCACCTTGGTGGAAAATAATTGTTGCTTCCATCTGAAAAATATTTGCTTAAGTGTCATTTAAATGTGTTCAGTTGTATAAATGTGTGTAGTGTAAGTGTATGTCTGTGTTGCTCTTAACATAAACGTTTCTGCAGTTTTGTTTTGTCAGTAAATCAATATTGACTTACTTCAGTTGCCCTTCATGCTATTCACTGCATGAATGCTGGCTGGTCTTTAGGGTGATCCAGTTCACTCTCTGATGGCATTGTCTGCAATGATGGAGGTGGTGTGGGGGTATTGAAGACAACTCTTATACAAATTTTCAGTCCGTGGTTATGAATTAGTTATTCACAGACAGTGAATGGGTACATGTCCCATGTCAATTTATACCAGCAGTAAGGACAGGATTTTCAGAAATTACATTGAAATTGCAACTGCTACCAGGCTACAAGCATCAGGATAAAGACACTAGACATAATCAGTTAAAAACTCCCAAACAAATAAAAAAAAAAAAGAAAAAGGGGGGGGGTGAGGGGGAAGAAGACAGAAAAAAAAGAAGAAAATCAGCTATGGCTGATTTGGGGGATTTACCTTCCTCTCTAACATAGTCACAGGAAGTCTCTAAAATGTTTACTGAAAGTAGAGGGCTTATACTGAAGGAAGATCACTCTGTGCATGGTATGTTTCTTGCACTCCTGCAAGCATGCCTTTGCAACAGGATACTGTTGGGAGATGGGATACAAAGATAGATGGACCTGTTCTTATCAACATCTGGTGGTTAATGTTCAAGAAACTCTGGATTAGACTCACATGCTTGTGTTGACAAAATTTGGCAAGTTATGATTTTCTGTCCTCGACTGTCTGTGGACACATATTGCAGCTTAAACTGTAAAAATAGAGTTGGGTGTGAAATGGATTTCCCCACCCACGAAAGGGTTTTTCAGTTTCAAAAATTGTTTCAGTTCCAAACTGGGACAACATTAAGGCTATTTTTTTTTTCTCCTGAAAATACTAGGGAGTCTTGTTTACCCAGCAAGAAATGTTCAATAGTTAGGGCATATGTCTGTGATGTATGTGGGAGACAGATAAAAGTCCTGTTCTGTCTTAGGCAGGATGTGAACGTCTGTCTCCCTGATTGCAAGGAAAGGCTCCCAGCATTTGGCAGTAACTATTTGCAGTGGGGAGGGTCTCTCTACTATTAATCAGAAATTCCATCACCATTCCTGCTCTCTAGGAACTGTGGTGCATGCATATTCCCAAGAAAATACTTCAATTTTGAGAAATCAAGACTTCTTTTTTACCTTCCCCACTGCCCCCCCACCAATGAAAACATTCCCTAGTTAGCAAGTTCTCTGCTGTCTTCATACAACAATGCTTTAAAATGAAGCTCTGTGAATCTCCAGAAGGCCTGTGAGATGTTAGGTGAAAACAGATGTCTCATGAGATTTCAAGACACTAGAGATCTTGCCAGGTCAGATTCCAAAATTTAGGAACAGCTCTTCCAGTTCTGCTCTTTCTTGAAGATACATTTGAGCTGAATTTCAGATGCTGATTTTACTCCCAAGATATATACAGGTCACTGTGCTGTAATTTTGCTATTCATTATTTCTACTATTTGTGTTTGAAAAGAAGTGTAAAGTGTTTCAAATACTATCAAAATACCATCAGGTCTGTGAAAAATGTTTTGTAAATTTTGAATTCTGCCATATTCAGTTACTTGTAAAATGCAAAATTCTTAGGTCTGAGATATGCAAGTAACTCAGCTTTCCATTTCTTTGCCTCCATAAAAGGTATAATGTATTAATCATCTCATACCTGCTTCAGCATATTGTAAGTTGGTAGGAAAACAAACAACACTGTTTATACTCCAGCATATTGCTGAGAGCAGAGTTATGCTCATTTTTCAGTCAGGCAGTGGCACTCTTAGGTTTGCAGGATAGCTCAGCTTGGAAGGGAATGCAGGCGGGCTCTAGTCCACCTTCTTGCTCAAAGCAGGGACATCTGCAAGGTTAGACCAGGTTCCTAAGCTCTTCATTGATTTGAGTCCAGCAGTAATTTTATCTTATTCTAGGATCTAAGCTGTGATTAATTACCTCCATCCTTCTCCTGGTGAAAGGTTTTTCCCACTGGTTCGTCTGGAATCTTTAGCATTGTGGTTGTAGAGATCTGTATAAACCTGTGATTCTGAAGTGCAGCTTTTGAACTCCTTGTGGGGATTAGAGTCTTCCTTTGTGGCTGTTACATGATCACAAAGTCCTCAGAAAATACAGCATTGGTGTTTTGGTCAAAGCCTGTTACTAATTTCCTGTGGCTACACCTGCCACCACAGCAGGCTCTGTTAGAGAACCCTGGTCTGGACTGAAACTTGCATTTACTTCCAAGCACACAAGGTTTTGTTGCTGCTCCACTATGTTAGTTCAGCATTTGTTCAGAGCTGATTTTCCTTCTCTGGGGATGACCTGCACATTCTCAGCTTCATTTTTTCTTCCTAACGTATCTATATCGAATCCATATCATTGCCAGCATGTTGATACTGACATGGAATTTTTTTGGTAACACCTTAAACCAGTTTAGATCAGTCTGGTAAGACTTCCCATTGATTTCAGTCGGTATGTAGTGAGGATCTTATTGACTCCTCTTTGTTCACATTCCACTCTTTCTCATCACATAAACTCATTAATAGGCCTCAACTTACTTTGAATTTATTAATTAGTCCCCGATGAGTACTTTGGCATTGAGACAGATCAGTACAACTCCAGAATGTCTAGTTGAACTGGTGACATCTTGAACTCCAAAGCCTTTTTTTACCAGTCTTTCATCTACCCCCATGGCAGCCTGTCTCCAGGTCTGCAGTATCTCCATTTGCCAAACTCTTCCTTATATTGTTTGGGACAAAACCAACTAATTTATAGTGGGATTTGTATCTTAGTTTTCTTGTCTCTGAGCACATACAACCTTTCCTAGCTTCACTCACATAGAGAAAAATAGTTGGACAGGTTCCTTACAAACTGAAGTTCCAAGCCCAGGGTTTTTATAACTTTCTGTGGAATTAAATGAGGTTGATAAATTATTTTTTGTCTTCTGTCTTCCTCCTTTTCAGTTATTGGTTTTCTCTTCACCCTTCTAATGCAGTCTTGGCACAGTGTTCAGAGAAGGCTTGTTGTAATTTGTTCCAGCTCTTGTAATTTCTCTGATAAAATATTTGTTTTTAAAAATGTATTTTTGACAACTATATTTTCTCCTTTAACTCTTTCTCAGCCTTTTTTTTTTTTTTTAACCTGTGCTTGTATTTTTAAATGGATAGCAAAGCTTCGTGAATCTTTGATACACAGTCCAAATTAAAGATGTTCTACCAAATGAGAAGGTTGCTCGAGACTCCTTTGGAGAAAAAGGAATTTCAATTATCATAAATTCTTAGAATTGTAGTTCTGGACTGAGTTTTCAGGGCAATGTGGTGGGAAGTTCTGTATTTTCTTTTGTTCCTGCCTCAGTTTTCCTGTTTTTCTGACAGTCCATTTACTGCTTGTCTTCTGACACATGGTCCAGCCCTCCATGTGGTAAGTTATTAGCCACGAACCTTATAAGCACTGCTGGAAGAACAACCATTTCATTAACTGTGACCAACAGTAACCATCAGCATTTAAATGATATCAGACTTCTAACAGCAAGAGCTGATCTAAATTTAATCTAATTTAGTTTGTTCTTATTGTAAAGTAACTTTTATGGTTACTTTTGCATGTTTGGATGGAACTGTTATTGCTCTTTCTCTGCCTTCATGATTTCAGCTTATAAGGCATCAAAGAAACCCATTCTTCTAGTAGTATCCTGTCCCTCTTTACACGATTTTCCTGGTATTAACATCTCCTAGCAAACTATAGGCAATTGAGTTGGTTGCTCTGAAATTGCCTCTGAGGCCCACAGTGGATGAATTAATCCAGAATGTTGGTCAGTAGTTCATAATGTATTTCAACTTGGTCAGTGTACATCATCAAAATACAATTTGAAGAAATAAGCCTGATTTTTTCCATGAAAAGCTGAATGTAGCTTATACTGCTTACATTTATTAGCTAGTTTTTAGGTTCATTTTCAGATATGTTTCAGGTACATTTCATCTCAAATTTTTAAAGCCTTTAAGCCTTTAAAGCCTTTGGCTTTTGAAATCTTACTTATGTGTATTGTGTAGTTTGTGTGCATTGTATGGGGATTCACACTCTTACCTTTTCAGTCAAATAGGTATTTGAAAAGTGAACATTCAAGGGTTAATTTTGTATTAGTTTAAATATTACAATGTTATTTATTATAACTTTGTGAGATAGTATTTATACTTTCTATATATCATAAAATAACATGCAGTGTAAATATTTGACTTATCGCATGTATTGGAGTGTGTGGCTATAACTCACTAAGTGAAAACAAATGTGGTCAGGAATATTATTTGGATATTAACAATGTAATGATGACATGACTTACCGAGTCCATGAAAAACTATATTAGTTTATGTATATTTAATGAAGTATGCTATATTTTTCTTAGTATGAAAATCTCTTTATGGATGGACTATAAATCAAAAGCTAAGTTAGAGTCTTGAAATACAACAGCCATATGTTGCCATGGTACTGTAAGTCAAGATAAATGTTAAAGATAATAATGGATATGCATAATAAGGTGTAGCAAAACTGAACTAAGAACCTAATAGATTATTGAATCTTCCATTATTTTTTTACCAGTTTTTCAACACTATTTTAAAAAAGCCACAGCTTGGTTATGATATAAATTTTGCTTCCGATATCCAGTAATTCTTACTTTAGGACTGTGATTAATGCTGCATACACAGAGAGAGCTAATGAATTTCTAATCATGTAATTTTGTCCATGTCAGCTAATCGTATTCTCAGATAGTATTTTTGTTTTCTTTGTTTTCTTATTTATTTATTTATATTTAAAGTGCAGTTAGTTAAGGTTATTGTACAGACACACAATATCCCGCTGATGATATTTATCATTTGTCTAATTCTGTAAGATAACATTTTCATGTCATTAAAATACAAATTCTGTCTTGTCCCATGTACCTTATAGCAAAGCCTGGTTTTGATTGGCAAATTGAAATTTTCCAATGTTTTATGTAAGATAAATCTTTTATGTATGGTTTTTATATTTCTGTTTTTGACATTTGATCTATGCTAATATCTGCTTATCATTTAAAGAGGGTAAAATGCTCTCTAATTAGGTGGTTGGTAAAATTTTGGTACTTTGGCTTTCTGTGTTGTTGTTAGCCATGCATAAAATGCTTCCCTATTGATCAGTGTAGAATAGCCAGGGTTTAAACAGCTGACATCTGCTTACTTTAAAAAAAGAAAAAGAAAACAGAATAACAAACCATTTCAGCCTAATCTACCTCAAATGTGTGCATGTAAATGGGGGTCCATCTATTGACCTGCATTCTTTTCAGTTGTGGATTGGTCCACACGGTTTATGAAACCAGGAGGGCTGATTTGAAATGCAGATGTCGAGACAGTGAACTACACCCTCCCCTTTTTCCTTTGCTGTATCTGTCAGGGTGAAAAATGGCTTGCACAAGGGTCAGTCACCCATACTCACTTAATTACTTTCCTTGGACCTACAGAACTGTCACAAGCTGTGGTGGATGCAGGCACTGTTCCTCTTTTAGTGCTCTGTATCCAGGAGCCTGAAATTGCTTTGAAAAGGATTGCTGCTTCAACTCTCAGTGATATTTCAAAGCATTCTCCAGAGTTAGCACAGACAGTAGTGGATGCAGGAGCTATCGCTCACTTAGCTCAGATGATCCTGAACCCTGATGCTAAACTGAAGGTACATTTAAAAATTATTTTTTAAAATCTCCATTATACAAATCATTACTTGATATTGAATCAGAGACACTGGTGTGCATATTTATTTAGGAAGCTCTTGTTTTGGATGCTAACAAAATGTAACTACGTAGTTGGTGACAAAGAGTTCTGAACATATTCACAGATTTAGCTACTGGATAAAAGCTGCTGCTCGTGAGGAACAGCTAAACTAATATTTAAAGTCAACAGTATGCTTATTTATTTATTAATTATATAGTATATTAAGACCGCAGCAGATATTTTTAAGAGATGAAATTTGCACAATGCACTTACAAAAAAGGTTTTTGCATACTTAAGATTATACTACAAACCAGCTAATATGAAATGTGTTACTGCATTTTAGAATGTGCTATCTGATGTGAATAGCTGTTGCCAAAGATTTAATCACTAGAGTTTAACTGACAAAACAATTGTTACTTGATGTAATTCTTCTGCCTTACTCCAACAGAAACAGAAGACAACATAAAAATGCCACTTCAAATAGATGAAAATTCTTTAAAGTCTGACAGACCAAACTTACACAAATAAAGATACTTTCTATAAATTTAATTAAATTTTAAATTGCAATTTAAAATGGTGTATGTATATATATTTTTTTTTTCTTTAATAATATATATCAAGCTTGAATGGGATAAAACAAAGGAGAAACTTTTTTTTCAGGCACCAGTGAATGTTCTGTGCCATTATATTCGTGCTTGAATTGATTCAGTGAATTGTAAAATAGCTGTAATTGTTTTCCTTATCCTGCTTTGTTTTGCTTGGTGCAATAGATTTTTGTGTACAGGAGGACTGTGTGTTGTGAGATGTTTGTATACTATTGATTTTATAACAATTTTTATTTACTAGCGTCAGGTGCTGTCAGCTCTAAGCCAAATAGCAAAGCATTCAGTGGATCTTGCAGAGTTGGTGGTTGAAGCAGAAATTTTCCCAGTTGTGCTCACATGCCTGAAGGACTCAGATGAATATGTCAAGAAAAATGGTGCAACTTTAATTAGAGAGATAGCAAAGCACACGCCTGAGGTAAAACCTTGAAAATGCAAATACAAGGTCATATCATTAGATTTTACACTTTAAATAAAATGCAGGATTATTCTGTCATTTGCTTTTCGAAAGGGAGGGCAAATAGCTGTTTGGCATGTTCATTGGAAAAATATGGAAATGCTTGCTGATATGAGATGTGTATTGAATGTGAATTGGGTTAGGAAACTGGGAATCATATAATGTACACCTAGCTACTTCATTCCATAAGGTGTCTGTGCAGAGAGGGAGTTTTAGGCTGACAGTGTTGTCAGCCCTAGATATTAAAAGTATCATGAGAAAAGCCTCCCAGAAGTCATGATACCAGCTAAGAAACTACATGATCTTCCTATAACAAAAATAGATTATGTATGTCTTTTAAAAAAATCTTCTTGGGTGCTGGGATCACATTTTGATTATTTTTCCAATGACAATGAATGTAAAAAATTCTCTTGTGTTATTAAACTGATGGTAGTTTTTTTTTTAGCTTGAGTTTGTAATTTGAGTCTCGGCATTTGCAGTGTTTTTGCCAATAATTGATACAGGAAGGTGGGGATGTTTGGCAAAGTCAATACAAAATAAATAGGAAAACCAAACAATTACAACTATGTTAATCTGTCAGACCACAGAGATAATTAAAAGGCTCTAAATATGACTCTGGAATGAAATACAAGCAATGTATTTGTGGAAAGCACTAATGCTGAGCGCAGCTATTTCAAGATTCTGATCCTAGCTTAACAACAGAGCAGTGTTTAAATATGAATATTGAGCTGTTTCTTCAGCCTGCTACTGTTCAAGCTGTGAATGATTAAAGCTTGTAGTTTTGTCACATATTCTGCTTTCTCTGCACCTCAAACAATGCAACTTCACTTTCTCAAAAAAAGTGAAGAAATTATCAAAAGGGGGCACTAGAGTCAGAAGCCCGAGGCCACACTAACCAGAGCTGAGGGAAAGTCAGAAGAGCTGCTAGCACAGGATCCTCCATGCAGGGGGAATTGGCCATTCTAGCAGCTCTCCAAAAAATGGTAGGAAATGTGTCTGTTACTCCCAGTGGGAAGTCACAATCCATGTTTGACTTCAGAGTGACAATCCAGGTCTCTGTCCATCTCTAAGCAATGCATGCTGAAGAAGGGACAGATGGGCAAACTGCATTTCTAGAGGAGCTGGCTGTGACAGTCATGGGAGCATTGTGGCTTTTGGATCTCATCTCTCTCTGCATCTGCAGGAACCTTCAGGTGAAGGTCACGATCTGGGGGATCTGCAGCAGGGCCTGAAGGTCACAGCACTGGGGAGTGAGTCTGTGCATCCAAGTGCATGTGGCTGTGCCCAGACATAGGACTGGGCTGTCACTGGCTGTAGACAACCATGTGAACAGTTTTTCCTAAGTAGTAACTTTAAATTGCATCTATTTGGTTCATGAACAAAACAAACCCCTCTTAAAGGCTCAGAGGTAAGGGTGGGTTTGATGTATAGCAATCAACTGGATTGGAAATCCACATGCTTCAGTTTTGTTCATTTAAATTTGACTTTTAAAACTTGATTATTTTGCTTGGAATCTTTGGGAAAAATAGGATATACTTACCAAGATAAAATAATAATTTCTATGCATTACTGGTATTATACATACTCTACTGCTGTCTCTCAAAAATATGTGAGAAGTGATACCTTTTAGAAAGAAATGTTGCATAGCTTGATTATAATTTTTCATCAAGGCTATATAATTTGGCATTCTGGGGCACACACCATTGCCCATTAAGTGTGTCCCCTCAACACCTCCCTCTGAGTGCCATGACATGGCAGAATGATGTGGGCCAGGCTAGTTTTGGACATTCATGACTGGCTTTACGCCTCAGTCAGGGGGTATCCACAAATGTTTTTATGCCACAGAGGTTATCTAGAATGCAGGTGAGAGGAGGCATGGCCTTTCCCTCTGTCCTTGCACAGAACAGAGGATGTTGGCTTGGGAATGAGTGGGCACTAGTATGAAAGAACATCTGGCTCAGTAGGTGTGTCTTCAACGATGTTAATTTTTTAGGTGTCACTGGCACATTTCTTTGGAGTATACTAATGGAGTTCAAAGTAAGTCATTCCATGCTATACAACATCAAGAAGTCAGAGTCTTGATTTGTTTGCAGTAAAGTCACTCAAAAAAAGTAGCAAAACAGCTTCATTCCTGCTTCATGCTGCACTTAGTGCCCAACGGTCTGTATGACACATCACTCTTATTCCAGCTTTTTGTAAATCAGGAGCAATACAGTTAAAAAAAAAATCATCTAATGTAGTGTTTTATGCCTGTTGATACTTCACAGTATCTAATCTCTTCTGTTTATCATTTCAGCTTTCACAGCTTATAGTAAATGCAGGTGGAGTTGCTGCTGTGATTGATTGTATTGACAGCAGCAAAGGCACTGTCAGGCTGCCTGGCATCATGGTGCTTGGTTATGTAGCAGCTCATTCGGAGAACCTGTCGATGGCAGTGATTGTCTCCAAGGTCAGTTCTCGCCTCTTCCTCGTCCTGTAATTCTTCAGTGGTATTCTGAGAGAGACACACAAATTAACAGAGACAGAGAATGTATTTCGTGACAGAATTATCTGCTTGCTGTTGATGAATGTACTTTCTTCAAATACTCTTGTTTGCTCTGGCTGAAATGGTGGTAACCTGATCAAAGTGTTGTCTTTAGGAAGCTGAACCTCGATTAGTTTGTGAGCATCTGTTTCTGTTGCAGTACATGCTTTGTGATGCAATTGCATCCAAAAGTCAGTGGATTTCTATGATCTGTTTCCTCTTAAAATGAGTATTTGTGGCTACATCAAAACCTTTTTTGAAACAAGGATGTTTAATAGCACATTCTTCATTGCACTAGCATGACTTTGCTAGCATGTGCCACAGAAATCTTCGGAGTTGAAAAACTCAGTTTCTAATGTAGCATGGCTTGATACAGTTGTGCAAGTGACATTTCAAATGAAATAAGTTATACATTTTCAGGTTTAAATAAAATCTGGGAAATGATATAGAAAGGAAAGAATTTGCAATATTCACAATAGGTGAAAAAAGTGCCTGATATAATATTCAGATGTGAATAATGTTAACTAATGATGGGAAAAAAGGAGTAATTTCACTGAGCATTGTTGGCCATTTTTACATTGTGTCAGTCATCTAAAATATACTGTATGAGTGGACAACACCACAATAAAAACAGGAATGGAGATATCTTTAGTAGGAATGGAAGTTAAAAAATGGAAATTGCAACAACATAACATCAATAAGTATGCAGGGAAGGTAGAGGTGGCTAAAAATATGCTCTTCTGCATTTGAAAACTAAAGAAATAGACATTTTGCTCTTGCCCTTTCTGGAGGCCCTTTTCTCTGATTGTCTCTCCACTTTCAGGGATACCTACAGCAGCTTCTGCTGTTGAGTGCTTGATGTTAAGTAAGATGAATAGAAGTTTAATTTAATGAGGAAGCACCTAAGTGATAAAATTTTTTAAGAGTAATAATGTTTGCTACCATAACTCAATGGGAGAGTTATGCAGTATAAGATTTTTGCAGAGATCTGTGCAAATTATCATTAAATTAACTGTTTTCATGATTGATCCACCAAAGAAATATATGGATCAACCATGAACCACTGTACTCAAAAGAAATTAAGTTGAAATTTAGTGCTGTGGAGAAAAAATAAAAAGACTCAATGACCGAGCCCTTTGGTCTTAAACTGCTGTCATAGATTCCTAAACACTCAAATTCTTTTATTTTCAGTCTTACAAAACTGAAGTCTTTACTCTTAGCACAGCCTGAATTGTGTCATGAGTTCCTTTTATCCCTTTAATTTCTGTGTTAGCTCAAACTGTCTTTTGACTTAGGATAATTGAATCAGTTTTTCTCTTTCTTTAACTAGATTTATTAAGATTTATTAAAAATTCTTGTTACTCATGATGTTATAAAAATATTACACAACTAGTATGCATTCCTTTGTAGCTTATTTTGGAAGAGGGAAAATATAGAGACATTTTCAAACTTGAAACTGATAGAGATTGTTGACTTTCCTTGGTGTAGATTTGTAAAGGTTGTGCTTTTGATTAATGCTGTAGGGAATACCACCACTGTGTACCTGCTTGCTAGAAGAACATGAAGATCATATTAAAGCAGCAGCTGCTTGGGCCCTGGGACATATTGGAAGACACACTCCTGCACATGCACGTCCTGTTGCAGTAGCAAACGTGCTGCCCATTCTGCTTGACTTGTATATGGACATGAACAGTTCAGAAGATCTTCAGATGAAGGCAAGTATATTTGTAGTATCTGCAGTATATTTATTGTAATCCACAAGTTTAAGTGTTTAAAGACTACTAAATGATAAGTGCTTTTATTGATGTTCATTGAGTCAAAGATTTCCTGGGTGTAGGGTGTCTGAAGGCTGTGTGTCATCTGTTAGGACTGGCTTGTCCTAATGAGTGTGCCTATGGTGCATACCAAATTATATGGAACACTCACAGCAGTCTAATCCTTCATTTTCTTCCCAGTTTGTAGAACAGAGTTGCTATAATTTCTTGAGTGACTAATTTCTAATTACCTACTTTTATAAGCTCTTGTACAAAATATTATAGTCCTTGTAGTAGATTTGCTTACATTGTTATAATAGAACTGTAGCAAATACTCAAAGCTCTGCTCTTGAAAACATGCAACTGTTCACATTAAGGGCCTTCCTTGTGTGGGAACTGGTAGAGTTGCAGTTTGGCAAAGTGCATTTTTGAGTGACAGTAAGTGAACCAACTGATATGACAGGCTTCCATGTTGTGGTTTGTTTCTGTACATTCCACCGAAGTATAACATGTTGAATCTGTAAAGTAACTTTTGAATAGTCATTTTCAGTGGTCACCAAAACATCAAGGCCAAATCAGCTGTCCCTAGAATCCTACCCAAGAAAGTGACTACTGCTTGAACACTCAACACTCAGTCTGTTTTCAGAAGCTAAGCACTGGTGTACAACTGTTGCACTCCCTCTTTTCCTTCCTGCCTGGATGGCAGCACACTTTGATATCCCAGGCTAGCAGACTCCCCTCATAAGCCACTTCTAAAATGCAATCTTTTAAATATGTTTTGATTTAGTTTTCTTATTTTATTACAGTACTTCAATTTACTTACAGGGTCTAGTCCTGATTCCATTGTAGTCAAAGGAAAATTGCCATTACTTTGACTGCAGATACTGTAATAAGAATATGATGCACTGTAGGTTTTCAGGTTTAATAAATCTAAGTAGAAAATTGATTCTTCATTAAGTGATCTGATAGATATCATAGTTTTTATTCAGAAAATGCTCTTTGAGAATTCTGATCAATTTTGAGTATTTTGTGATCAGACTTCAGTGAAGTATAACATGAATTCTTATTGTTTTCATTGATGTCTCACTAGAGAAATTTTATTTTGCATTTCAATAGGCTAAAAATGCCTTAAAGAACATCCTTCAGAAATGCACACATCTTCCAGCACTTGAACCATTGCTGCATGATGCCCCTCCCAATATTCTGAAACATGTTGTTGGACAGTTTAGTAAGGTAAGAAAAGGCTCTGCTTCAGGAGTAATATGTTAATTGTTTTCCACTTAGTGAGGAAGCTGTCTTTCCAAAGATGAAGTCTCTCAAGGTCTTAGTTGTTTTCTCAGGCTCCTCAGACATCCTCTGCAGAAGCAGATTGGAGCATCCCATTCTTTTGTCTGATAAAGCAGGATACTATTTCATCTGGAACCTGCCATAATTCATCCTAAGACTGGGAACATTTGCTTATAAGCAAGGTGTTTTGTTGGGTTTTTTTTCTTCCATGCCTCTTGAGATTAAGTGGAATATTAACTCACGTGCAAATATTTTCACTGAGCCAATGTATCACATAAATCCCAGTCACATCTGTTTCAGATAAAGTACAAGCTGTCTCTACTGGAGTGGCTTAAATCAGGTATTTTACAATAATCTAGAGTATAAAGGCTTCACCATTTTTATCCTCATTAATTTTTAGTCTCAAGAAAGTGAAAAAAATCCCAAATATTTTCTCATCCTTCTCAAAATTTGAAACTGCTATTAATTACAGTGTTGAATTGAACACAGCATATAGAAAGTAATAGAATTTAATCAAAATATTTCAAATTATTTAAGTAATTGCTTAATTAATCAGGAGACTTCCAGTGTCTGCAATGTTCAGCAGCTGTTGGGAATCCTGCTCAACTACAGACTGGCCTTCACTGTGCAATACTCTGCAGTGTAATCTGTTATCAGGGGGTACCAGGCTCTCTTGGTGAGATGTTCTTTCTGGAAACGGCCAAGTAAAACACACTTGATAGTTCTCACAGGTCTAGAAGCCCTGCTGTTTGTAGTGTTTAGGTTTGTCCTGTTCTCTTGCTAAGTCTGTACAAAGACTGGAGATTTGCACAGAATCCAGTGCCTTTTGCTTCTGTGTGCAGACTGGAGCTATTAATGAGCTGAGTGCACAGTAATTGATTGATTACCCGGTGTATGGATTTGCGTGTTGTTTGCTGTTGAAGTGGTTTTGTACCCTTCCTATCAGCTGATGGGGTTTTTTGTGTCTTGTTTTTGTTTTTCTTCTTCTCCTATGTTGTATTAAACAAACTCTGCTTGTCTGGAATTTGTTCTTTCAAAGTATATGCTTAAAGTTCTCTGCAGCAAAAGCATTTTTCTCTCCCTTGCCGTAGCTTGGAAATTTTCTGTTCTTAGAGCTGTAGTGTATTAGTTCTGTGGGCTTATTTATAGCACAGTAAAAGCCTTATTTCTGAGCTGTGCTTCTGAGTGGGATGCTCTCCATTCTGGGCGCTGCACTGTCTCATTTTAGCATTATGATTTCCAGGGTCTGTGCAATACTGTACTGTCTCAGTTTGGGCTGGGGGAAGGGACTGTGTCTCAGAGGTGCTGTCTGTCTTTAGGGCCTCTTCCAAGAGAGATTTCTGATGTCTTATCCAGCCTGGGAGTCACAGTATGGAGGAGGAAGGCAAGGAAAGGGCCATATCCTGTCTCCTTGCTAGTTCCTTGTTGGCAGCCCTTGCTGGGGAGAGAGGTGGCACAACCACCTTTTCAGTTTGCCCTACAAAATTATCTCAGTTGTTCCTGACACTTCTGTGGAGCACACAACAGGGAGAAGTCTCTATGCTTCCCTGTTTTTTCTTTACCTGTCTGTTGATCTTGTGCAGCCCAGAGGGACCAGATAATTGGACTGTCTGCCTATAAGCATGGCAGAAATCTCATCCATCTTTTCCTTCATACTTGTAGACAAATCCATCCTCCTTCAAGGCTCTTGTGTTATATCTGTAATACAGTCAAATTTATGGCTTGGTTTGTCTGGTTTACAAAATGCTTCTGCCCCCATAGTATGGAACTCTCTGGTGTTGCTGAAGATGCAGCTGGTGGCTTGCATTCTCTCATGCATATTTTTTTTTTCCTTTCTTTAAAAAAATATTATCACAGCCTTGTGGGCCTATGATCTACATCCTGACATTCTCCCTTGCCTGGTCCAGCCCCTCCCTCCTTCCCTTCCTCCTTCCCTCCCCTCCCTCCCTTCCATCCTCTGGACAGAGCTGCATATTGGCATCACTTAGGGAGGGCAGAGAGTATTGTCTGATCATTTCTGCTTCTCATCCCCCTTGGCTGCAGAAACTTCCCATTTTTGTTTTGTGTGTGTGTCTGTGAAAGGCCTCCATGGCTACACAGTGTGTTGTAGGATTTTAATATCTAGGAATTTAATAGTAGCATGTAGTGCTTCAAGGCTGCATTGTTCACTTGCAACAATTCTCAGTATTGTTTTCATGCACTAATCTATACTAGATCATTATAGTGATATAAAATTCTGCTCCACAATTAAACTGTGGGAATTGACATAAAAGACCTGAATAACTTGGTTTAAGTGGAACAGATGCTGTTGTTATTCTATGTTAGTGTTCTGCTTTTATTATCTATTTAATCTCCACAATCTTATTGTCTCTTTAGGAATAATTCAAGAAGTATTATTTATGTAAAGATAAATATTAAATTCATTATTTTAATATGTGTTATGTATTAAAATGCATGTTAAATTATGTTATAACCATAAAGGGCTGGTTTACGATTATTTTTTTTTTCCTGTACAACTGGATGTTAAAATACAGTAGTCATTACAGATGTTATACCACTGGTCTTCCATTTTATCTGTTCTCTGAATTAAAAACAGATAAGCAGCATTTGAGCCTAGTAGCATAGAGATACCTTTTAAATAAAATATATATTTTTTTTAAATGTACTTTTCTTTGTGTAGGTTTTACCACATGACAGTAAAGCACGTCGTCTCTTTGTAACAACTGGGGGACTTAAAAAGATTCAAGAAATAAAAGCAGAACCTGGCTCAGTTCTTCAGGAATATATCAACACTATTAACAATTGCTATCCAGAGGAAATTGTAAGGTAGGGGAAAATGAAATTTAAAATATTTGTACTTATAAAATCGTTAGATGTTTTCCACAGGAAAACCACAAAGCAAGGGTTTAAAATATTAGTTTAACTTCCACATTAATTTTATTTTTAATAAACCAGCATAATATTTGATTAACTGCCCCAGTGGTAACACAGCCACTGCACACATACTTTTGAACATTTTCTTTTTTTTCTGATTGCTTTTTGGAATCCTTTTTCTTTGTCTGTAAACAAAGACCAAATAATCAGACTCTTGCAGGAATTTGGGTAGAAGTCAGTCCTGCACTACCCAGGCAGACTTGGAGGTTTCAGCACAACTGCTCTCATGTTAATGAATGTCTATGGGAAGTTTAGTTTATTTTGGTAACTTATGGATTACTCAGGCTCCAAAATACAGGTATTGGTGAAGCTTTGGTTGCATGTTTGACTTCCCTAAGAGCCTGTCTGAACTCGTGTATTCAGAGGTTCCTTTGAAACTTCCTCTGATGTACAGAGGGTCCAGAGGCTCTCCTGCACAGTTGTTCTGCCCACAGCTGCCCTTTCTCCCCCAGCCTCATCATGAGGCTTAAGTGTTATATAAAAGGACCATACACCAGCTGTCTGCATCAAGTTGAACTTTGCCCTTAATGAATACAGAAACACTATTAAATAGCTTATAGTCAAAATGTCACCATCCTAAATTGTAATAATGAGAGAAATGCCCTCCTAGATTCTAGATCTCCATTTACCAGTCCTTCACTCCATCAGCACATCAAAAGGATGTTGTACTTGTGCACTCCCTCTACAGCTCTGAAAATCTGCATCATCAATTTTAATTATGGCAACAGTGTTCTTCAGCTAATAGTAGCTACAAACTAAGTCAGGCAAAATGAAGCCCTGTTTGTCTCCACAAGGAAAAGCCAGTGGCTGACAAATTGGTAAAAGGAAAATCAGAAAGAAACTTTATTCTGCAGCTAATACTTCAGAGGGAAAGACAGCATTTGCTTACACTTTTCTGGATATAATTAATGTTTCTTTGTTACAGCTGTTTTTTTCCCTGTAAATGAAACAAGGTTACTCATGTATTCTGGGATGCAATAAAGAAAAGAGCCCCTTTGAGCATCTCCTGCTTGCCTCTTTGTGCTACTGCCTGGTGTTGGTTGTGCTGCCTGAGGCACAGCTGCTATAATAGACTCCAGCTCTGGGTTTGTCCTGGAGACCTGTTATTTCAGTCTGTTCTCAGACTGAATATAAAAATGCATTGAAAAGTTAACTTTACAATCAGAGAACTAAAATTTTAAGATAATTACATTATGCAGAAATCATCCAGAAACTAAAATCAGCAAGGTAAATGATCTTCCTTAAGTGTGAAAATATTGGGGCTTTCTACTTGAATACATCTTAGACATGCATTACATGGAAGTGTGTTCCTCTCTCTTTGTAGATAAATCTTCCAGGGCTCAGAGGTGACAATTTACATGCTTGCAAATCCAAAAATGTACTGAGATCTATGTTTGTAGGATAACAAAGTAATAAATTCTAGATCCTTTTAAGCTAGAAAACAACTAAATGCAGTTTTGGTGATGCTTGCGTATTGGAAGCGTGTAGCTGGTCCATTGTGGAAAACCAACTGAATGACAGCAGGACAATAATGGCACCTTAGAGTCCTACTCTAATGAAAACCTATTGGGTAATCTCCGTCCTTGAGTTGGCATTAGAGACGGAAGGTCATTGTGATAAATTTTTTTTTGTTCCAGAATCAATGTCTCTCACATTGATGTAGACTTCACATTAGCTTTGGGGTGTGTGCTGATGTTTGATGAACAGCAGTAGACTATTGTCTGGCAGCCTATGGTTCTGTGCAAATGCATGCTTTTTAATAAAGGCCATAATTTCAGAAGAAGTTAACATCTACATTTCTCAATAAAGACAATGCTTATGGCTGCTGAACCTATCTAAAAACTAGCCACTTACCTGCATGCCCTAAAAGAAGCTAAATGTATTTTTGAAAGCCTGACTTCCAAATATAAATGACAAATTAAGTTGAAAAGCAGGCTCTTAAAACATTGTAGTGGAATAACTGTAGCATTCCTTGACCAGTGTTTAATGCTAGGATTTTATTTTCCTGATCAATAGAAATATGAATAGTGTTTCATTACTTGGCACAGAACATGGCTTGTAGTCTAATGCACAAACAAAATGTTTCTCTTTCAGGTATTATTCCCCTGGATATTCTGAGATACTTCTGGAAAGGCTGGAAAATTACCACCCAGTTTTATAAACTTCAATTGTTTATTAAAGCTGTATTTCACATTTATGCTTTTATGACTGTAATACAAATACAGCTGTTGAAACCGTTGGTTCTGAAATCTCCTTCTACTGTTTGAAGTATTGAAGAGCCCAGCAATTCCAGCAAGCTATATTGTATTCTTTATAAACTTGCTAATTGCTATTTTTTTTTCCTTTTTGTTTTTCTCTAATATTATTACCAGATATTGCAACATATATGAATGGAATTTCATGCAGGGGTGATGATTTATCACAGAAGCTTTTTTAGAGTCAGTCATTTCCTTTTCCTTCCACAAGAAAGGTTTGTTATTATCTCATTCAAATTTAGGCTTCTCAGTGCTGTATCCATTTTCCTTTTTTTCCCTTTGCATATTGTTTAGAGCTTCCAAGGTTCATGAGGGGGGAAAAAGCTGGCCCCTGTGCTTTTGCTAATTATGGAATCCATTCTGCACTGAGATATTCCTACTGCTACCTTTCAGAAAGTAAAGTGATGTGATTGTGCATTCCAAACTTGTTAGTAGCTGCTAAAATAAGAAATAACCAGATCTGGTGATGATTTAGAGAGTTGAATTCAGCATTATATAATAGTTTGGGGTTCCTGTCATGGTAGATACTACATCTTCTGCAAAAGTCCTCCTAATTAAGGCAGAATTCACTGTAAAGGGAAGGAGCAATACCCTGGTTGGTGTGTGCATTGTTCTTCCTTTTGGAAAGGACAGAGTGAGCTTAGAACTTCCATAGGCACAAAGGGAAGGATTCTGGGAGGTTCATTTCTGTTTGGGTCAGCCACAAGTTTGAGCATCTCAGAAGAGAATTGTTTGGCTTCAGAAACACTTTCAGCAAAGTTCTGAGCACATTCAGAGGAAACCTGAGGATATTTGAGCCCTGCTGATTTGAGTGATGGAACTAAAGTTGCTCAGTACTTCTTCAAGAGCTGGAATTGCTGAATTATTGAGTTGAAACACACTTGGAACTTAAGTCTTGAAGTTGCAGATCACATTGACACAGAGATTGTTAGAGGTATGAGCTCTTGCCTGTGTGTAGAGCATCATGGAAATATTTTAGCCTTCTTATGTAAAGACTTTGACATTCTGCTTGCTCCTCTGGTGTACTGTAGCAGCAAGGAACAGAATACAACCTTTTAGTTTCCTGAATATGTAACTGTAATTTACCTTTTTTTTGTTGTTCTAACCAATTTTCTTTTCTTCATATGCAGCAGGGTTTTTTTTAGTGGTGTGGGGTTTTTGTTGTTGTTTGTTGTGGGGTTAGTTTGGTTTTGTGTTGTGTTTTGGTTGTTTTTTTTGTTGGTGGGGTGGTTTTTTTGGTGTTGTGGTGGGATTTTTTTTGTGATGCTCTGGTTGTTTTTTTGCCCCTCAAAGAGTAATAAACTGTTTGTAGAACAGGATGTTGAAACACTGGCAGCCGCAAGGAGAGACAATATTTGAAAACCCCCGCAGGAGAGAAACTTGTCTACATTCTTAAACATATTAACTGAATGAGTTTATAAAACAGGGATAGTCTCTTCTGTTACTCATAAAACAGGAGCAAAGACTTATTGCAGTTGGAAATGATTTAGAGTTACTTTTCTCTGCCAAATTCCAAATGACTATTTTGTTTTATTCTTGTCAGCATATTTTTCATCAGTTCACAAAAACACTGATGGGCTATCTTGTGTTAAGGTTTAATACTACTGAGGGCTGTGCTCTCACTGTGAAGTATTTGGTGCTCATAGACTCTGCCTTTCAGGAGGAGCAGGGGCTGCACAGTGCCTTGCTGTATGGAGCCTAGCTGAGATGGAAACTGTTGGTGTTGTGAATGGTGGTATAGAAACCACACCAGCTGGCTTCTTTCCTTAGCCCACATCAGAGTGAAAAGTCTTGGAACTGGCTAGCTTCTACCAAATGCCTTTTCATTTTTGATGTTAATATTCTGACATTACTAATTCTAGGACATTAGTGGAAAAACATCTATTAAAAAGGTGGTTATAATACTCAATTTTCTCACACGCATCATGGATATTTAAAAATCAAATCTTGTACAATCTCTAAAAGAAAACATAATGGAAAGGCTTCCAGGCAGTCTTTGAAGGATCTGAAGCCTTTATTTCCCTACTGGAACAGAAATGGTGCAGAGGGCTGAATGCAGTTGCAGTGCAGCTGGGAGGCTGGGTAGCACGGAGCTGCATACTCATCGCTGCATCATGTGCTTGGGAGCACACCCACACCACACAATGCTAATGTATATGTTGTGTGCAGAGAGAGCAAAGAGGCTTCAGTCCTCTGACAAACGTGCTCCTGCTGTGTCACACTGTGCTACACTGTAAGGATTCCACAGGGTTAAATTTCAATGCCTAAACAATTTGTTCACAGTCTTTTCACAGTCTTTTTCTGATTCCTGACAAAGGAAATGATTGCACAAGGCAAACCTTCAAAGCGATCTGATTGTGCAGAGCACAATCTAAATCAGACCTAGCATAAATACATCTTTACACCAGCTAAGCAGTTCTGTCCTAAGCCAGTGGCTGCTTCGTGGAATCATAGAATGGCCTCTTGTCACAGGAGTCTCCTAAATGATGCCACCTCCCACTAGGCTGTGGCAGTGCAAGGTCCTCTCCCACATACTTTGAGAACCCCTCAGCTCTCCTTTGCTGGCAGGCAGCTTCCCTGCATTGTACATACCCTTGTGACTGGAGGCTTCCCTGGAGGTACATGTCTGCCCAAGGCAGATCTAGCCCTTTACAGCAGAATTAGTGCTGATTTGTATTTTAGGCTTACGTTGCTAGGTCAAGAGTTTCTTCCTGTAGTGTTTCACAAGCTCTGATGTATAGCATTTTCTATTCCATCATCTCATTTGGCTTGAGCCATGAGCTAAAACTATATTAATGTTTGTAATTACTACTCTGGCAGGCTTCAAGTGTGTATCATTTGTCTAAATTTCATAGAATAAAATGTAAATTTGCATTTTAATTGATGGTGCAAATGCTGTTTTCATGCTAGTTTGTGACTATGATGCTAGAGAAGATGAAGAACAGGCTCATTTTGCAGCTTGAGCCTGACACCACCTTTGGGTATTTATCTCAGTTTACCACTCAGCAGTGTCTACTTCTGAGCTTGGGACCTACAAACATTTCAAGAAAGAGTACCTCTCATAGGTGGCTTATTAAAGCACACACAAAGAAAATTAAGCCAGTGCTTTGGCAGAAATGAATGTAAGTGGAGACAGCCGTTTGATAATTTTGCCAGTTCCTTTGACTACAGCATTAGGACTTTTCAACCCAAATCCTTAAAGATCTTCTCTGGGGGCCTGAGCATGATTTTTGTCTACATTACTACAGCTATTACTAGATCTACAAATGTAAACCAGGGCCTTGAAAGAACATGTGGATGTGTAAAACTTTACCATATTTCATTCAGTGGATGGATTAACGGGCCTACAAAAGCTCCATTCTTCATCTGAATGACTGGAAACCAAGAGGATCTGAAAAGGGGAAATTCAAGGAGTTCAACTCTTGTGCGTGTAATATGTTCTGCATTTCCAGAGGGATTTACCAAGGGATTGTTTTGTCTCATCTGAAGTGATCAATCTGCTGGTGATCTGCATCTTAACAAACAAAATGGAAAAAATGTTGAAAGAGCTGAATGGAGCTGGTGAAGGAAGAAATCAATCTCATTTTGTGAAGTAAAGCATAAAGTTACTGTTAATTAGGAAGTGGGTGGAGTGTGGGTAGATCCTCAATGATCCTGATTTGGTCTAGGGGGTTATGAATTTAGCTTAGTCAAAAGGGAGTTTTAGGCATGGAAGGCTGTGGTATAAATTGGAGGCCTCTTGATTCCTGGACATGGTAGGGGTGGGTGACAATTGTCCCTTCAGGTGAGGAATCTGAAAGCATGCTTACCTCAGTACCTTCCTTAATGGCTGCTTGGTGTCCAGTAGATTGAGTTAATACTCAAGCTTTGTGATCTGGCTTTGTGACCAGATAGAATGGAAATGTGCAGTAGCACTGGATTACAAAACCAGTGGTTCCACGTCTTGCACTGCTGTACAATTGCTTTTATGGTCTTGGGTAATTATTACAAATCCCTGTGTATCATCATCTTTAGCTGTGAAGTATGTTATACTCCTTTGTTAACTTGCAGATGTGCTGGGGAAATTAAATTCAGATGAGAGGTTGATGCAGCAAAACTTAAGTACTGTATGACCATAGCCAGAAAGGAATATTGTTCAACAACCTACAAAAATTTACCTAACAAATCTTCAAGATGATGATTTTTAGAATTTGGGTTGAACTAAAAGCTAGTGGATTTTGTGATTTTCCTCATCTGACACAATTTGAAAGGATCTTGGAGAAAGAGGAAATTACCATGTCTCTCGTGACTATACTAAAACAATTGTCATTTTTGTATAATACTTAACTGTTAATATTGATGCTACTATGCTGTATTCTGCAGTCAGCTCTATAATTTAGCAAGTGAAAATACTAATTACGCTATTACTGCTGTACTGTATTTCTAGGTACTGCACAAAAGATTGCAATAGCAACTATATCTAAGCAATAGGAAAGTGTATTTTGGTGATGAGAATCCCATTTCCTGGTTTAAAAGGCATTGTGCTGCCTTGCACAAGAAGTTACTCTGACTTGGGTTAAACACATTTTGTAGTTGTTTGTGTTCCCTCCCACACAAAAGTTTGATCACGAGTCTCTCCAGGTGCAAAGTGCTGAGGACCATGAAAACCCGTTGCATTCACTGTTGTGCATCATCAAGGATTGGAGAGGAACAGTGTGAGTGCATTAATTTCATCATCTTAACAGATTTCCCCAATGATTCTGAAAATTTATTTTCTTCATAATAATGCACTCATTCATTAATTCCTACCTCCAAACTGAGTTAAAGCATAGGTACCTGGATTAACTTCAGCTAGTTTATATTTTTCTCCTGTTAAAAAAATAATAATTTTGAAAGGATGGGGAAAGTGTGTTATGGTCTTTCATGAAAACAAGTTGTTGATTATTTTTCGTGTCAAAATCATCAACAAAACTAGTAATCTTGTGACAGGATCTGTGCCCCTTGCTGTCAAAGAAAATGTCACTGATACAGACCAGTGATGTGTTTTATCCCTGTTGTCATATTTATAATTGGGACTGATGGCCTCTGTACCTGTTCACCTTTCACTATTAGGTCAGTGTTAAAGCCATTATCATCCTAAACAATTGGATTACTACCAAGATTCAGTCTTTGTTCCTCCACAGTGCTATAAATTATATTACAATCTATTGGTAAAAATTAATAATATGCAACATACAGGGCTGATGGAATCACGTTAATGAGAACTGAAGCTTCATTGACTTGCAGTATCATTAGAGCTCTAAGACAGGTTTATAGCCTTGTGCAAAGTATATTTGTGTTGGTTTAGACACAGTATTTATTAGGTCACACCCAGCGAAATGTTTCCTTACTAAATGAAAATAAATGCTGGTTAGTTCAATGATGTACAACGATATATAGTGTAATTTCAAGTTCTCAAGTCACAGAAAATAAGTCCCAACAATGGAATCAGAGGATCAAAAATGATGGATATACTAGAGTGAATATGAACAAAGAGGGAAGTGAGTTTATTGAGTTGGGCAAAATTCATTTTTTATGACTGAAGCAATGTATAAAATTTGGAAAAAAACTCCTTCCTATTTGTAGTCTGCTCTGATCTTTAAATACCACCCTCCCTGTATATACATACTTGAACAATTGCAAGCATGGTAACCCCAAACATAATCGTAATGATTTGTCTTTGCTTTCACAAGACTTGCTTCTGTGAAGCATCTTTAGAGATTGGAGGAGAGCAGGTCATCATCAGGCCTCTGTTCACTAATGTAGCTTTATGGTACTAATTTCTGTTGTAGTCAGCAGCACCCACCTGATTTCCATTGCATTGAGAATCAGGCACTGGATCTGCATCATCTGTCCAGTTCTGACCATCTTCCCATATTTAGGTATATTTTTAAAAGAATCATAGAATCATTCAGGTTAGAAAAGACCCTTGGGAGCATCAAGTCCAACCATTATCCTTACTCTACAAAGTTCACCCCTAAACCATGTCCCTCTAAGCCACATCCAAATGACTCAAACACATTCAGGGATGGTGACTCAAACACTTCCCTGGGCAGCCTGTTCCAATGTCTGGCTACTCATTCTGTTAAAATGTTTTCCCTAATGCCCAGTCTAAACCTATCTTGTTGCAGCTGGAATCTATTCCCTCTTGTTCTATCGCTAATTACCTGTGAGAAGAAACCAGCACCAACCTCTCTACAATGTCCTTTCAGGTGATTGTAGTCAACAGGGACAGTCACTTATAGAAAAAACTGAAGGGTACCTGCACTTCTGAGTAGTTTTTATGCTGGAAGGCTTCTACTCTAACAATTCCCTCTTGCTCACCTGCTTTGAGATGGCTTCTCAATTTCTTTACTGAAGTCACCTGGGTGTTAGCACTGAGAAATAATAAATCCCCTTTGAAGGGATGAGGTCTACCCTCACCCTCCTCTTCCTCAAACCAAACAGTCCCAGCTCCTTCAATTGATCTTCATATGTATTTTATATAAGGTAAGATCTATTAATAAAAGAATCTGTTGATTTTTTTGCTATTGATGAATTATTATGATGTCATAAATCATTATTTTAGGCCTAGCCCTTCCCCCTCCAGATGCTGGGGTTTTTATAAATTGTGTTTTTGTGTTTATGCTACTGTAGTCATGCAATGGGAATGTTTGGTAAAATTGCCATTTAATTTACAAGAAAAGAATGCTCTGGCAGCTGTTTTATAGCAGCTTAACTACTCTGACCTAAATGACTGCTCTGAAGAGATTGTAAAGGAATTGAAAAGATGAAAAAGTCCAGGATTCTTCTATCTTTATTTATTTATTTGTTTATTTATTATTTTGTGTGTTTCTTTTTAAAAACATATTTGAAATAGCTTTATAAACAATTTGAGTTCCTCTGCAGAATTCAAATGAAAGAATGTCCCTTTAATGGGACTTGTTCTGTGACCACCTGAGAAAAATTAGTTTTTCATCCTCTTGAGCATCATATGGAGTTATAATAAAATGTGCTCTCAGCTGGATTCCTTCTGTGTGAAAATAGAGCTAAATCGCTGCACACCTAAAGGAAGGACACAGAACTACAAAAGCAATCTGAAATCTGAATTTTTTTTTCCTGTTTCTTGGATACTACAAATAATTTTCTGTAATCTTAATTAAAATTTATTTGAACCCTGAAGGAGGGATATAACGCTCCCTTCCTCTCTGCCTGAGTAGTCCAAAGGACCAGATTTGGAGATCCTTTTATACACAGCTAAGTTGCCTGTCAAGATAATAGTGTGCGAACCCCTAGCAATAGCTACTGAAGGAACTGAAAAAATTCCACAAAACTAAAAGGTAATTTGTGAAAATTTACTAGTATGCTCTTAAAACTTCAGCTGAATGTTCATTCCATGTGGTTGCAGATGAATGTAATGTGGTGCTAGTGTGTTGGAATCCTGGGGTGCTAGAGACATGAGAATACATAAAAATAAAAGATGGATGTTAGTTAACTAGTGCTGCAGACAGGCCCTTCTACTTGTCTGGGGAGCTGGTCCTGAAAGCCTTCAGCTGGGCAGAAGCTTTTTAGCTTGGAGGGTGACTGTGCACTGAAGGAAGGCTCCCAGGCCTGGGCATATGGCAGTCAGATGATGGCGGCACAGCTCCCGTATGTGCTCCGGCCTGGTGCGATCAAGGCCTGGCTGACAGAGCTCTACAGCTTCACACAGGCTGTAACTTGAAGCTGTTTGCCAGGGAAACTCAAGGCAACAAGTACCATTTCTAAGCCTGATATAAATTCCATCCTGTTTAACTGCCATCGGTTCTACTGCTGCAGATTAGCAAAGCAAATGAAAGAACAAAGCGATGGAGAGATTTGATCTGGCTTCATAACGCAATTGAAAAACTCATTAGAAGAGTATTTTCTATAGCCTGAAATAACAGCGGTGAAGTCTTCACTGTCTTCTGTTGCTGTAGCATTGTGCTTGGAGTGGGCAGCTGCTCCATTTGCTTCCTTCCCTTTCTCCTGATGAATGGAATTGTGGCTCAGTCACTTTCTTCTGGACTTCATGTTGTCTCTCTGTCTTTCTGTTTAGTTCTTTCATTTGCTTTAACTCAGATTCACTGATGCATGTATCTCCTACGTGACTCTGTGTGGGAGAGATGTAAGAGTCTCTCCTTTAGCTCCTTCAGATGCTTTTGCAGACCTCAGGTACTGCCTCTGTTCCTTGATTCCAGGTTGTGATACACTTAAATAATTTGTCCTGTGTTTTTGTTTATATGTCTAATTACTCCTTTAGCCCTTACAAAGCACCACTCCACACATTGCTTCTCATAGTTCACACTCCTTTTGTTTGCCTTTGCTTTTTCCAAGGCTAGTTACAGAGTCTTGGCAGAATTACTATAGCATCTCACAAACAGCTGTTTTTTCCCTGTGACAATAGGCTGATGCACACCTCGAAAGCAAGCACACAGGCCTGCATATTAAATGCTTACAGTGTCATGACAAGCACAAGCAATTTTTTAGAATCCTTTAAAAAAATTAAGGTGATTAAAAATAGGAAATAATTGAAAAGAAACCTTCCCAAACTGAGGAATGGGCATGCTTGAGATAAGCAACAAAGTATCAGCTATGAGGAAGACCTGAAAGGAGATCTTTTGCAGTGAAAATCTTCAAGAGAGGAAAACACCACGGCCCCCATGTTGTCTTGCACATTGGCAGCATAGCATATCGATGCCTACACAATTTCTGCTGGGTTGTATCCCAGTAAAGGGATCACTGAGCAAATAGCTCTACTTACCCAGCAAGATAGGGTGTTCTTATTTTACAGAATTCATTTACTGCTTCAAAGAAGCTGTTTTATCAGACAACTACATCATGATCACTCTGAGTATGATGGTATTTTAATGACTTGCTTTGCTTCAAAGCTGTGTGGAGTACAGTACTGCCTTCAACCTTCTCCTCTCTCTATGGTTCCTCCACTTTTCCATTACTTTTCCCCATTCCCATTCGATGCATGCTATAAGGTAGGTCTGTTGGTGGATATTACTTTCACAAGCCTTTCTTTGCAGTAGTAGGTCTATAAATGGCAGGCAGCATCATTCCTAATTACATGTTGCCCCCAGATGCTTCATGGGTGATGCTGATGGATTGCTGTGTGGGTGGTGTTGAAGGGGCTGGGGGAGGGGGAGCTGGGATGCAGCTCCTCTAAGTGGTAGCAGAGGTCTCTCAGTTGAGCTCATCAGTCCTCCCTCAGTAAAGTGAGCTCAGAAACCTCCGAGATTGTGCATCTGGGCACGGGAAAAGGAGATGTAGTTCAGGAAAAGCTTCGGGATACAACCCAAACAAGGAAATGGGAGGAGCTGGGCGAGATGGAGAATTTACCCTTTACCTGTCACTGCAGAAACACACAGCACAGAGGGCTGACAGACTACACAAGCTGCTAAATCATGCTTTCTTAATTTCAATTCCCCCCAGCCTTTGACCCTGTGCCAGGCAGTGTCAGCGCTGCGAGGCAGGACCTTATCGTGGCAGGCTGTGGCAGTTGGAGGGCTGCAGGGGCTCGGTTTCATTTCATTAACAGTACTTCTGACAGTGACCTTCTGCACGGGTTAAGATATCACTGTCGTGGTTGAGGGAAGACTGTGCTTTGGAACAGAATCAGGCCATTTTGGGCTACTAAAAATGCAGCTGCAGAGATGGCAGACTGATCTACTAACTTCTACTAGTCCCTGCTCCAAGGCTGCGTCTGTAGAGGAGAGGCAGGAATGAAACCCTGCAGACCCTGCCTTTGAAAGGGACAGGCCTTCCTGCAACAGAGATGGATGTGGCTGCACCAGCAGACTAAAGAGCAAGAATGAAAAGTTGACTCATCCTAGACCTAGATCAAAGAGTGCTTTCCAAACTCCAGAGAAATCCAATGAATGGTGAGGAGGTGAAAGCAGTGATTTCCAATCAAGTGTTTGTCATTTTTGTTCAGACCTTTACTCTTCAAGAGCTGCTAATGGAGAAGGAGGAAGTGAGAGAGTGCACATGTGTGAAAGTACATCTGCAAATACTGTTTCCTTCTCTCTTTAACTGTCCTGTGGTCTTTGAAGGGGTTTATATTTAGTGTGCCTGGCTGGTCAGTCTGCCACCTGCTAGGAACACATGAAGGGAGGCAGGTGGTATTGAGTTTACGGACAGAAGCAATTGGACTCCATGAGTTTTTATATCTTAAGTTTAGTGCCAGGCCAGGAATTTTCCCCATCAGAGTGTGCACTGAAGCTACAAAGTTTGGGACTGTTTAGAGAAGCACATTTAAGAGTGCAAGCCATTAACTGCTGCATCAGACTGATGGTCCATTCAGCCTGCCCCCAACAGTGGCAGGAGTGAGTGCTCACCTACAGGGAGCAGCAAAGCCTGCTTATGTCCTGCAGCCCATCCTCTCTGTACTCTCCCAGCATCCCCAGCTGTTGGATTTGGATGTGAGATGCTCATCACTGCTTAACCCTTCTAGTATCTGCTTATGGACCAATGTCCACTCACTATTTTGTGAAGACTTCACTGTGCACTCCCCTCTTTGGGTACTCACTCAAAATGTTAAGGCCAATCCCACCATCAATGCCACAGTGGGGAGACCTCACTGATTCCTGTTCTCCACCTTGAAAAGTGGCTATTAAGCCTTATCTTTTGTTTCATCTCCTGCCTCTGGTTTTCTATCTGTAACAATTTCCTCCCTTCCCATGGCAAGTTAGTTTCTCTGATAACCTTTGGTGTGCAACCTTGTCAAAAGATAATTGGACTGTTTTGAGTCTGCTGGACCTGCTCTTCATCATTTTTTATGCACTCCAAGGACTGCAGCAGGGTGATGAGGCAGAGTTTCTCTCTGCAGAAACCACACTGCCTTGTTCCCAACAGACCATGTTTATCCCCATCTACAGTCACTTTATTTTTTTTTAGACCCTACTATCATTAACAAGAATAGATGGCAAACTTCCTGGTCTACAGTTCCCAGGATACCTTCTAAAGTCCCTTATGGGAATTGCAATGGCAGCTTGTCAGCTCTCTGGCTGCCTGGTGCTTGCCATTCTGGGTTACCCTACCCATCACATGCAGCCCCCTGAGGCTGAAAATGAGGATGAGAGGATGAGTGGTAATCAGGGACAGAGTGGAGTTTTACTCAGGATTAGAAACCACCATCCAGAGAAACATCAGTACCCTGCTTTCTTAAACTTCAAAACACATTTGCTCAACTTCTGAAGAGAGTACTTAGGTGCTAGTCAGTCTTTCCCACTCTTCCCTCCTTAGGGTAAAAGCATTTTACATGGCTTCTCATACAATGGTCTGCAAAATACAGAGAAGATATATAAAGTAGGTGGTAAGACAATCTCTGTCATAGGTCTCATACCTGTTGTTGGTATATAAACAGAAATATAAACAGATTTAGCTCAGGAAAGAGACTAGAAGGCAGTGAAGCCTTTTCTTGTACCTGCTCACATGCTCTTTTTTGAACATCCCTAAGATGAGGAGAAATGAAAAGGTAAAAAGTAAATAAAACCACTTAAGTCACCAGTAAAATATGACAATTTTTTGTTGGGCTTGAAGCAATTGCCGATGAGCTTTGTTCTGGGACGAGAAAGTGCCACAGCAGGATGGGAATGCTTGGCTTGGGCAGGCTGTCATATCTGTCATCATTATAAGCATGGACAGATGATGATGATCTCTCCATTCTGTTTCTGGTTTTTCTCAGTCTCCAGAGATGCTTATCCAGCTGTTTTCACCACAAAATTTATTCAGCTAATTTGTCCACTTTCCTTTCTCATTTTCTTACAGCACTTCTTACCTTCCTCAAGCTGGTAGCATCTTCTTTGTTCCCATTGCTACTTTTAGCCTTTCCTGTTCCTGGAGATGCTGAATGCTTTCCAGTGCCAGGGGTTATGTTACTGTCTTCCTTCTGCACTGATTTTCAGGATGGTGTTCCCACACAACATGGCACCCCATATCATGCCAAGCAGGGGCAAGGTGGGGGAAAAAATCAGGCAGTGGTGGGCAGCTGACAGCACAGCTCCTTCAACTGCTGCTGCAAGATTTTGAAGACGAGCAGGTTTCACAAGGTTTCAGAAGCTGAGTCATCTCCAAATTTTCAAAGGTTTATGATGCTTTTCCAGCTCAGTTTTTGGTGAGTTGAAGAAAGGTACTCCAAGTATTTTTTTTTCCTTTTTTTTTTTTTTTTTCCCCTAAATAATATCCAGGGTATAGCAATCAAACTTGTTGTGTAGCTCTCCACACCCTGGGCTTGTCACAGCCGGCGTCTGCAGAGCACCGCTACGAATGAGATTTATGTGAGGGCATTTGGTATAATTTGAAACAGATTGAAGCTTAGTGTCAGGGCATTTTATGATGTACAGAACCTTAAAATTATGACAGAAGTCATCTGGGGGCTTGCACTGACAGCGTGCAACCCTTCTCGCCGGAGCTGTTCCTACCTGCTTACCGCAGCCTGCAAAGCAAACAACCATCCACCCATGCAACTGTGGTGTGGGGAACACGCTGCTGTGATGGATGGTGTCCAGGTGTGACCTCTCACCTGTTACGGTAGCCAGAACTCTACAGGAAGAGTGCAAGATGGAAGATTATGGGATAATAACAACAACAAAAAAAGATATCAATCAGGTGAAGGATTCTGTTGTTAAGAAAGTATTAACTGTTTTCTAAATACACAACCATCTGACAGGCCAGGCCACACCTAAAAGGGCTAATGATAAAGCCACAGTTGGCTGGAGTGGTTCAGTCCAAAGGGCAGGCTGCTTTGCTGGTGAATGCTGAGCATATCTTCAGTAAGTGGCTGCAGTGGATGCGAGGAGCTGAGCACACGATCTATTAGCAAACGCATGGAAGAAACTTGACATTTCAGCAACGTAATACAATTGTTTTTCCAGTGGCATGAGACTAATGTACTTTTCTGTGCTGGATGCAGTGTCATTCACATCCGAACAAAAGAAGAATATTATTTTGGTATCTATTCTTGACACTGTTAATTTTTGCACCACTAAAGAGAAGGATTTTTTCCTTTTTTTTTTTTTTTTTTTTTAGAAAATGTAAAAAAGCACATGAGTCTAAAAAAAAAAAAAATTGTGAAGGGCAACATTGCTGCTGGTTTTTTCTATATGAGCACTTCAGTAGCTGCTGTACATCCCTTATGTTGTCTGGAACAAAACCCAGACATCAAACTCTGACACAGTGGCCTTATGAAACCTTTCCAGCTTCTCTGAACCCCCAAAGCAAAGCAGGGTTTGTGTACCTGAAATAAATACAGAATGACCACAAATGAAATCTTCTTTATTCAGCCACATCAGTACAAAAGATTACTTCTCTAGCCTCATTTCTATGCTGTGTGCAAGAGGTTTCGAATCCCAATTTTGGAATTAATCATGTGTTTCCCTTTTGGAATACCTCCTTCTTCCGTGGTAGTTCATAACACACCGTGTATCAAAGAAAAATGGTGGAGAAAGGGTTGTGCTTGTGATTGTTTTTTGCTTCCGGTCCTAGCTCCTCTGAAATGCATGCAGATGTATTTATTTCACCTATGATGTAGCTCTTATTATGTGCTTTGCACCTTTAAATGTGCAAAGCATGGTGCCTGGCTGGCAGGACCCTGAGATTCAAGATGGAAAAGAGGCAGGCTTTGTTTTCTCTCTCACGGAGATTTTGCATTCGGTCTTCCTTTACCATTATGTTGGCTTGTGGAGAGGGTTAGTAAACAATCCTGTCCTGTTTCCCAGTTTCTTTACGTTCACTGTAGACAAAGAGCAAAACGCACATTTTCCCCCCTGTGCAGGGAAACGCCGAGGGGAGGCAAACGTAGAAATCTCGGTGCGGGAGGCAGTGTCTCCCCTGCTGCAGAGCCTTCTCGAAGCAGGCAGGCTGGCTTGAGTGCTCGTGGTTGAAACTGAAGAACAAAGAAAATAAAACTAGCAGGCACACATTCTGGAGTTGCAAAGGACTGTTTCTGTTCCTCCACAACTTGCTAGCAGCCAGTGCAGTAACGAAGGCACCCTGCTGCAGGGGACCCCGTACATACAGCTGCATTTTGCAGGCTATGCAATTGCCATTGCATTTTCAATTGCCATTGCATTTTCAGATTTTTCGTCCGTATTCTAGAGTTCAAGAAAGTAAGGATGCTATGAAGGTTCATTCTTCACCAGTGGTAGGCTACTAGTTAAATTGGTTAAGCAATGATCTGATTTTGTAACTTGTTCCACATGAGCAAGCAAAGGGACTGCAGCCAGCAGGGAGCCAGGCTGCTGTTTGTCTGATGGGGGTGGCTTTCCTGGGGGTTCACGAGCTGGGAGCCCTGAATTTTTCAAGGATAAGGCTCCTTTTCTATACTCTCACACGGGCTTCAGAAACTGTATGGTGGCTGCTTTCTTAGAGGAGGAGGTGAGTATAAGGCAAGCCAAAGTGAGTGAAGCCACATTAGTGTTTGGGTTTGTTTGTATGGTCAGAGGCTTACCCGGGCTGTCAGGCCTGATGAGTTCATGAAGAAGTTATGGCAATTTGTGGGGAGGCCTCCAGGCTTTCAGCTGAGGTGTGGACTGACTGTGGTTGGAGCTGTGTTCTTTTTTTCCCCACATACAAGTGACCTCCTTGGATTAAAAAAACAAACCAGGACTTAATGTGAGAACGGTGCTTACATTCATTAGAGCACAGACAGCAGCTGCTGAGTGTGTTGATGTGCGTGTACATGGAATAGCAACGGTCATACCAACATCCTCCCTCAAGAATCCTGTTGCAGGAGGACAGTTATAAATAACTCTTTGACCATTGTAATTGTTCTGCCAGTACAAGCTGCCAGAGAAATACATTGACTCAGCACATGCCTGAACAAGATCCTTTCCCAGGCAGCACCTCCCACCATATAAACGGCCCCGCAAAGTCATGTAGGTGCCTGGTGGGACAGTGAGCCCCATCTGGCTGCTGCTACAGGCTGGCATAAGCCAGGGCTGAAACAAAATTAATGTTTGTAAAATACACTGAAGATAAAAAGGCACTGCTTAGGCACTAGTTAATATTTTTTCAGTATCCCTGGTTGTAATTCTAACTATTGTTGCAAGAGCTGCCAGTGCCTTTCCCTGCAGCTGTATTCTGGGTGTTTCTCGTGGAGAAATGGATGTTCTTCTCTGCCACTTGCACAGAGCCACACTGGTCTTTACGGTGCCAACTAAGATGATTTTGTGTGTGTTCACTGACAAGTGGAATGAAATTGTCCCTGTGCTATAATGTTCTCAATGTCTGCTGCTACAATGGTTTTTTGTGCCTCTTCTGCCTGCCACGCTCTTACCAAAGAAAACTCCCTGGCACTGTACTAGTGCAGCTTTCTGCTGCTGTTACTGGAAGGCTATCAATTAGTTTTGATAATTACATGGAGATTATTTTTCTTATTTAACAAATGACATTAAAAATAATAATTAGGAAGCTGTCATTATTCTTTTATTCAAAACAGGTTCTACATGCAGAACCTAGAGATATTATTTCCTTTTGACGCTTGGAGAACCAAAAATTATAACCATAAATTAATTAAAATGTAATTTTCTTGAGAAAATAACTCCTCTGTTATACATACCCTATTTGCTATACTTCTCAGAACCTGTTTTACCTGTGTAATTTGAAATAACTTGAAAAAAAAAAATCTGCCTTTTTTTCTTTGTACAAATCTCATTTCTATCTTTTTATTCGGTAATTCAGACTCTGAGACTGCTTTTTCTACTATTATTAATTCCTATAAGTAATTCTCAGAGACTTCTATCTTCGGAGTATCACTCTAACTTTCCAAGAACCTATTTGAACACGCACAATAAGTTCCCTTTAACTCCATGGCTCCATTTAACCAGTACACTTGCTTGGTAGATATGTAGGCATTCTAGTGGGCTATTTTTACATCACTGTATTTGCTTCCTGAATTGGTAAAGGAATAACATATACCAATGCATCATACAATTATATGAGTAAAACTGCAGATGCAGTAAATGTTCTATCAGTACAAATACTTTGGTAAAATAAAATTATACCCTGCCCAAGGAATGAAAACCAAGGTGTAGACCAAGACTCACCAGTTAATTCTTTATTACAGTATGTTTCCAGCTGCAACAGAATTTAAATGTTCCCTTGTGCATTATTTTATTTTTTTTCCATAATGTCATGGATTTATTATTTCTAAATCCAGTGATGACATCAGTTACAATGGGAGCATTTTTCTCTCTGCCCTATGTTCCATAGAAACAAACCTCTAGAAGTCAAACAGTGAGCTTTCAAAAATAAGCTTATCTCTGATGCTAAACAAGGTGTGGCAACCCTGACAGGGGTCTCTTGCATCAAGAAAATGTCATTTTTTTCCAGCCCCTAATAGTGGTCCTCATTCTGTAATGTGGAGATAGCTTTGTAACTGTGTATTTACATATTTTTAGTACCATCATATACTTTGTTTTCAATGGAGATGTTATATTTAGAAGTTTCTCAAAATGTGGAGCATGTGTTAAGTTTCTTTTGCGTAATCCATCAAGACTAATTTGATTTGAGACCAGTGCTTTTTTCCCCCCATCTGTTTGGAAAAGTGCAGTTGTAGAGACATCAGTCATGTAACACTTTCTGTGAAACAGCTTTACTGACAGTTGGGAGTTGTCAGTAACCATGTGGATTTCAAGCTCTCAGTCTGGCTATGACAAGAAAAACCCTCTGACACATAATTTCCACAGAGCCACAGAATTTAAGGCCGGAAAGACCCAGCATGATCATCTAGCTGACCTCCTGCCTAGCCAAGCCAGGGATAAGTCATGCTTCAAACCTAATAGCTGCAGAAAACACCAGCTTTTGGGACAAACATGCACTCAGTTTAACAGCTTTCGATTGCCAGTCATCAGTAATTTATTTCAATAGCTAACTATCAGTATTTAATTCATGTATATGTTGTGTACATAACGCTGGCTTGTTTCCTGTTTCAGCTGAACTAGCTTCAACTTCCAACCTTTGGGAAAGCTTTAAGAGCTAAATCTGTATTCCTTGTCTGAATACACGGAGACCAAAGACCTTGTTGGGTGAGGGTAGAGCAGGCAGATGCTTCAAGCAGCAAATTGGTGGAAGCAGCAAAACAGATGGAAAACCATCTCCCTGCTGCCCATGCCCACAGCTCTGCTTTGAGTTTGCTCCCCCAGCACTGGGGCAGAGGTAGGAGCAGGCATTTGCAGCTTGACATGGGCTTGCATGGCTCGCTGACTCTGCCTGTGTGCAGGAGAGGTAGGAAAACACATCAAAATGCCTGTAAAAGCACTTTCTTTCTTAACTTAGAAGCAGCAAAACTCAATTTTGCCCCTGTCAAGGGTTAGGGCTGGGCTGGTCACCAGACAAACCAAAAGGGAAGAGGAAGAGAAAAATGGAGAGAGACTTAGAGACTGGAAAAGAAAACTAAACTAGCTTCAATGAAAATAGTAACAATAAAATGAAAATATATATAAGTATATACAAAACCACTATTGAACCAAACTTGCCCCCTCCAGTGACAATTACATTACTGTCATCACTGATGCTGGTGAAGAAGGCACTGGGGAAATCCCAGACTGGACTCAGCAGCAGATGGGAACCAGATTCAGGAACTGGATTCTGGAAGTGGATTCAGGAATACAAGGATTGGGATCAAAGGCAGAATGGACAGAGTCCTCCTTGGATGCTGCCCATTGAAGAAGAGGCATTAACCCTTTATATACTGAAGATTATGTATAAGGGATGGAGTTCCTTATTGGTCAGTTTAGGGTAACCTGTCCTGGATGCTCTTCCCTGCAGCTGCAGCCTTTTGCTTTCTGCACCCCTCAGTGTGATACATAAGATCCAGCAGTCTGCACATCAACCCTTGGTACTGACTCTAAACATGGGGTGTTATCACTGCTGGAAACAGACACTGCCTGGGAAAATCTGCCGTTAACTTCAGAAAGTGCAGTGACTTGTAAGAGACTGAGCTGAAAAATGAAATCACTGAACAGAATTAGTTCTCAAACCAGGACAGTCCAGAGAAACGTGGAATCTTCAAAATGTCTCTCTTCAAATCAGTGCAGACATCTCCATTATGTCCACTTCTGAGAAGTTATTATACTGAAATATTTCCGTCTCTCTCCATAGGACGTTTTGTACCCTCTAGACTGCTCTCCTGCTCATTTGTATTCTGCTCAGGAGATGGCCAGCAGAACAGCCACGAGGGCTGATGTCAGAGGTGATGTAACCTACCACGTCATACTTGGCGTTCCCTTTTATCTGTGTTGGTGTGCACCCATCTTCCTATATTAGCTCTTTTTGTGACATTGATATGCTCTGCAAATTGAAATTCATTTACTGTGCTCTTCAAGTCTCCTTTCTTAACCTCTGCTGATCACCATGACATCGCTTCTGCTGTAAATCTTTCATCCTTGTAGAAGTCTGGGCTTGCTTTTGGCTGCATTGGAAAGCTTGTGGTTTCACTGTGTCCATGCAAATGATCGAGTTGACTCTTTGGCTTACAATCTTTCCTCCTTGTTATTTACTGTTCCCTTGATCTCAGAGTTTTAAAAGACATTATTTGGCGATCACTGTACAGTTTCTTCTGGTATAGCACAAAAATATGAAGCAGTACATATTCAGCTACCCTTATCTTGCCAACTGGAAATTAATCCACTTAGTGTCATTTATAATCATATTTTGTTATCATTTCATACAGTTATTACTTCAATTAGTTAATCAGAATCAAGAGACTTGTGGAGTTCATCCAGTCCAACATCCTGCCTGAAGTGGGGCTGTCACCAACACTGGGTGAAGTCAGACATGATCCAGCTAAATCTGGAAACATCTCTAGGAGTAGAAGTTCCACATCCTATCTGGGTAACCTGCTTCAGGGTTACACTGCCCTCCTGGTGAACATGTCTTCTCATGTCCAGACCTCACCTTATGGCCATTGTCACTGCTTACAGCCTCTAGCATCAAGAAAATGAGTTTGGCTCTTGCCTGCATAACCACCCTTCAAAGAGTTGTGGGCAGCTCTACCAGCAGCCCTTAGCCTCCCTGTGATCAGACTAAAGCAGCACATCTCCCTCAGCCCCTCTCATGTCACTCTGATCATCTCAGTAAGACTCCAATGGACCCTTTCCAGTTTCTTCAGGCCTCTCTCAGACAGTTGGGTGCAAAACTGAATAGAAATAGATAACATCCCTCAGTTTTCTGGCCACTGTCCTCCTAATGTAGCCCAGGATGTCACATGTCCTATTTAGATGAGAGCACACTGGTGACTCATATCTGGCTTTGTGCCTTCTGTAATCCCAAGCTCCTTTTCACCAGTATGGCTCTTCGGCAAGGTGCTTTCTAACTTGTAATTGATCATCTTTCCTTGTTTAACCTTATGAGGTATCTGTTGGCCCAGTTAAGTTTATAAAAAAGCCACATCGAAGCTTTGTTGAAATTTTCAGCCCCTTTTACAGTCTTTCTAAGGCAGACCCTCTGAGCTTCCAAATGATGATGTGTGAAACAGTGTCAAAGCTTTACTAAGGCCAGGGTAGATAACAACCAGTGCTTTCATCTTCTTCACTCATTCAGTGGTTTAATCTCAGAAAGCAGGCCAGTAGGTCAAGTTCACTTTGCCATCAGTAAATCCATACTAACTTCACAAATATCTTCTTGTCCTTTATGGACTTAGAAGTGGATCTCAAAAAGGATCCAACTCCCTGATCTTCTAATTACTGAGATGCTGCTGATCAGCAGAGAGCTCCCCAGTTTCCATTCTTGCCTTTTTTAAGATAGACAAAGTGTTGGGCTTTTTCCAGCCAGGGGGACTTCCCCAGTCAAGGCAGTTGTCACAGGCAGTAGACATCACATCATGAGGAGATGGGTGCTGTCCTTCTTGTTCATCTCCTGTATGCTCCCTTTTTGTGCCTAGCTTCATCAAGAAGCCAATCAGGTCTTCTGCCAAGTTTCCATCTTACTGCACAACAACAGCATTTTTTGCTGAGCTCTCAGTAGCACCTTGCAGATCTTCTGGGCATGCTTCCCTTTCATGGTTGCATCCCAGAGAGTTTTATTTAGCAAACCCCTGAATAAACTGAAGTTTTTTTCTTCTAAAATCCAGTGTCCTAACTCTGTACTTCACCTTCACAGCCTTCTTCTTGATCCTGAATTAAATTATGGTGCTGGAAGATAAGCCCAGGCTGATACTATGACCACATTCACCACTGGCAAGGCGAGTGTAAACCCCAGCTGGCCCCTCCAGCATTCACATGATGCTTGATGTGAATTGCTTGATTTGCTTGCTCAATGCTGTATTGCCCTTCCAGCAGATGCCTGAACAGTTGAAATCCTTTGTTAGGATGAGGGCAGGTGAGAAGGATACATCTGCCTGTTGTCTGTTCACAGGCTCCTCCTGGTTGGGTGTGCTGTGAGTGGCTACACCGTCTCCATCAGGACTTTCCCATCTCCTCCTCACACAGAGATTCCCCTGGTCCTGCCTTTCCTGCTGGAGTTTGGTGCAGTTAGTGAGCTCCTTAACACAGAGCACAACTCATATCGTTCTTGTTTGCCTGTCGGTGATTCACATCATCTTGATTCATTTTGAATCTCTTGATTCATATCACAGAGCTGTTGTTTCCTACTCAAGATGTCGCTGATCTCTAACCCTACAGTCAAATGCAGTTGAAGATAAGTAATCTAATTCCTTTTCTTATTATCCGTGTTTGGTATAGAAGTGTAATACTAATAATTACATATATTTCTTTATCCTCAAGCTCTTTGAACCCAACCTGCATAGAATTATTGTTCTCCAAGTCAAGACATTGGCATGTGATGACATCAGAAGATGAAGTTGTATATGCACTGCATTTGCACTGCACTTGCTCTGCATTTGCACTCTTGCACATTGAGGCTGCAAAGGCAGAAGGTATTAGAAGGGGATGTGAGCAAACCTTTGTGCTAATGAAAGTACCACACCAACATTAACATCAGGCTGAACAAGCAGAATTTTTTAATCTCCCAAATCCCCAAATAATCATGTAAAGAATAGACTCTTTTGAATGAAAGTCACACATTAACTTTATGTTTATATTTTACTTCCACTCCAGTTGAGTGGTTTTTTCCTCCTTCTCCTGTTCATTCATTGAACCAGGATTTTGTGTAAAAGAGGGACAGAATTGGAGATTTGATTTGATTTTATTATTTTATATTTATTTTATTTTAAGCAGAAAGCCTGATGCAGAACTTGAGCTGTTCCTGTTGCCAGAAGGTGCAGCAGCCTGGCTGCACGGTGACTCATGGCCCTGTGCCACATCACAAATAATGCTTTTATTAATCTCTCCAGGCTTTGTTCTGGCCCCCCTCCTAGTGGTGTCTGATTTCATGGTGCGGCGTAGCCAAAGGTCAGATAAACTACACGATGGCCAGGGTTGCTACTGAAGAAGGAAATCGGAAATGCCTCTCCCAGCAGTTTCAGCAACGAGAATGGAGAGAAAAATAATTTAGTTTACTATTAGCCTGCCTGATGTGTCATCTCATGTTGCTGTTTCAGTAGAGGAAAGCTGTGGTGCAGCAATAACCCAGGGAGGCTGCCAAGCCCAGCTCTGTTGCAAATGCTTCTGGGTCTGCCTGGCTCAGTACATTTTTCAAGCAAAAATGTTATTTCTTTAGGTGTTTGATCATTTGCAACAAATGACAGTCGCAAGCTTAAAAAGGTGCTGAGCTTTGTCTCTAACTGAGCTGATGTCATTGACTGATTCATTAATTACCCACTTTTCCCCAGATTTGATTCAACATACTGTTCACAAAGAGATAACCAGTCACAAATTAGTCAGGCTGGAGTGTGATGTGCTTGGCTACGGGACCAGTTTTTTGTTACCAGTTTCAGATGAGTGATTACTCCTGTGAAACTAGCAAGTGCTTCTTGCAAGTTGTTTCTTTTCCTCCATGGCTACCCAAAGTGTTTTTATTCAAATGAAACAGAGCCCATAGGCACTGGGCTGGAGGGCTTTGCGAGCAGCTAGCACAACCAGATCAAATGCTTACGCTTACTGCAGACATTGCGTGGTTTTCCTTGCTCTCTTTTGAACCAAACTATCTGTGGTTTCTGGTGACTGCTGTCTTTAAGCAATAGGCTCGTGGTAACGCTGACACATATAGGACATATATTTGGAAAAAGAGAGGGGAGCAGAAGACAACATCACTTCCTGCACACATGGTCCTGTCCATTTCTATCAAAGGTCGAGACCTCGTCAAAGCTTCTTTCAAGAGAAGCTCCTTGGGTCATATTTGAATGGTTTTTTGTGGTAAGGGAACCTACTTTTGGCTAGACAAATGCAGGAGAGCAGTAAGATCATTCTTCTAAAGCTTTGTAATTTCATGCACAAACATTGCAATTCCAGCCTCATGTTATGACCTTCAAAATCACATGCGGGCAAGTCTGTGCATGTGGAGAGGTGTTTTTGCTCTGTCACATAGACACACACCAGCCCTGAGTTAAACCTGATGGCCGTGACAGCCAGAGCAGATTTGGGGCTTGTCAGTCTGCTGACTGCTTTCAAGGTGAATGGCCCCCAGCTCACTACCCCATTTTCCAGCTTGCCAGCAGCTGCCCTCTGCTGAGGCCCTGTGGGGTCCTCACCCTGAAGCTCACCCATTTCTGCACATCAGCTCACTTGCTGCACCACGGGCCATAGCTGAGACTGGAAAGGTGACAGCCAGGGCCAGCCCTTCAGTCTCTCGTGTCCCCTTTGTCACTGCCTGTCCCTGATCGATCTCCTATTAACCTGATGTCTGGCTGGTGGCAAATTGTGCAGGAGACCTGTCCTCCTCCGCTAGTTTACCCAGGGGGGTTTGCTTTGCCAAGAGTGGTTATTGCTCGTCTGCTTTTGTTCTGTGCCATCAGTCTTGCCTTACTTTTATGTGGATTAACTGCTAATAATAATGTCAAGTGTTAAGCTTTGGCAGCCAGCTGAGCTCTGCACAAGCCCAAGGACAACGTGGCCACTGGCACAAGGCTGCTTGCCACTGCAGCAGGCAGTTGGACACACGGAGCACTCAGTTTGGGGGCTGCCACCAGCTGCCGCTTACAGTCAAGAGGAGAGGGGAGGTGGGAAGGGCAGCCCAGCACATGCTGGGGGGGGGGGTCAGCAGCAGCCTGGCTCCTCTTCAGCCTTGGGATTCTCCCACTGCTGCCTGTCGAGGCTCCTTCCCTCTCTCCTCGTCACCATCAGGAAGGTGGTGGGAGGAGGGAGGAGCAGAGGGATGAGAGCCGGCTTTGCTTTACTCACAGATGCTGCTGCTGCTGTGGGGAGAAGCACCATGACAGGAATGTAGACGTACAGGCAGACACACTGGTTAATAGTGATACATATTATTTTAATGGAGTCATGCTTGGCCTCTTGCTTTTGTCAGTACTCAATTTTTTTGCTATTGTTATAGTGTGAATTTGGAATTAATGTAAAGTATAATAAGAATCCCTCGTCTGGCAAACACAGGCAAGACTGAAAATTAAATGCTATGTAAATCTCACAAGATTAGGGCATAAACTGCAGCAGGTGGTGGAATGGCTGAAGCTTGAAGATGCTGGTAAAGCCTCTCTCCACATTATTCCTGATAATACAAAATCAATTTACATTGAATGCATTTTTTCCAAATAACCATCCACCACATGCTATTTGATATTACTAATGAATGCAGAAATTGGATCTTAATGCATTCCAGGGAAATATTCTGCAGAGGTTTTATTAGCTCTAGAAATACTTTGTGTCATTGCAGTACTTTGTCATCACAATTACCGCGTTTTGTGATACAGATATCATGGAATTGTAATTAAAACACTGTGCCACTGGCATGGGCAGAATTTTGTTTTGAAATCCTAGGTCCTTTCTGAGGGCTTTGAACCCCCAATTCTATCCTATCACCCTCCTGCCCTTACCCCTGCTGCAGCAGGCAGCTGCCTACTGCAAGGCAGAGTGGTGATGGTGCACAAGCACAAAGGAGGTGTCAGCCAGACTCAGGGACAGCACTGAACTTCTTCTTCATGGCTAGCTCATCTTTTCCTTATGCCCTTGAAGAAAAAACAACAGCAAACAAAGTTTCTCTCGGTTGGGATGCAGAGTAGGTTCAGGGTTGTGAGTGCTACAGGGTCCCACAGATGGCAGAAGCCATTCACCCCGTGCTTGGGGGGGCTGCAGTTGGGGCTGATTCTCCCAGAAACCCAGGAAATCCCACTGAAATGAAGGCATCTAGCATGTGAAGGGTGAGAAATCCCAAAAGGCCGGAGCAGAAGATAAGAGCCAGAGCACTGCAGCACACCCTCGGCCACCATCCCAGTGACAACCTGGCTGGCTGCTGGCATTCCGAGGCGGCGGCAGCGCGGCTTGGGGACAACGCCACAGAGCCCTCTGCTTGTGGGTCACCGCCTTCTGTCTGCCTCGAGTGACGAGGAGTGGAAGTCCCCGCGCTTTTGACAGTTGCTTGGAGCTCCATCTGCAGCACCGTCGGGGAAAATCCCCCGTCTCCTGTGCCGAAGGCAGCCCCGAGCCACCCGTTCGGGGCTGGGGAGAGCGATCGGGCGCTGCGGAGCCCGGCCCGCCGTGTCGCCAGTTCCCGGGCGGCGGGAGGGACGAGCCTGGGGCTCCCAGAAGGTCCACGTCAAGCAAGCGCTATTTCTGACATGCCAAAAGGTGCTTTTTATCTGGGAGATTAAACGCAGCCTGAGTGCAGCCCTCCCCTCAACGTAGGCCTCTCTGCAAGGTCTTGGGCGGTCGGGCAGCTCCCCCCCCACCTCCAAATGACTCATTTTGAATGAGGATAATAATATCTGCCCGTGGGAGCTTCGTCGGGTACAGCCACTGGCTAAAACTGAAAAAAAAAACAAGTGAGAGAAAAAGGCCACATATTGTTAGATTTTCCCATCAGGATTTCTGTGTGTGGTTTGTTCTGTTGTTTTGTTTTGGGTTTTTTTGTGTGTGTGTGTCCTGCCCACCGTTCTATTAATAAAAACCTAAGTGATCTGAAAATGAGACACCTGGAAGAGAAACAAAAAAAACACTGGATCTAAATAAACACTATTTGCCTGAAGCTTCCTAGTGTCTTTACCTGTTTTGTGGTGCATATAAGCAAGCAGCCCAGCTCTGGCCCAGGGGAAGGTGAAGACCCCCAAAATGAAGGCTCTCAGAAGCAAAGTGGAGAGAAGAGTTACAACTGCAGCACTAATATTATTTTTTTTTTCAAATCCTTTTCAGCTGTGGTTACAGCTCCCATTTATTCTGCCACTGATTAATTTGATCAAACATTGTGAACAAATAATTTGTATTAAAAATCATGCAAGTTCAACCCTTCATGTAGTTGGCTTCAGGCAGGTATTTATTGGATAACAGTCTCAGACTAGTGAATGTTGACATTTAATTAATTTGGAAGCTTAGCATTGTGAATATGAAGAACAGAAAAAGGACCAAGAAAATCCTGTGATAATGAAAGGAGATGACAACTGGGTTCTGGTAGTCAGACATTTCGGTTGACATTGAAGGGTCAAATGTAGATATCTGGTGGAGGGCTGCAAATAACACACTGCAGGTCAGGGTTTGCATGTACAAATAGCTCTGTACGATGTCTGACTTATACCTGCTTGAGCCACTTGCACTTAACATCGGCAGTGCTGTGGTGGATATTTTTGTCATGCCTATACTAGGAAGATGCTGCCAAAATAGGGAGTGGTATAATGTACTGGTAAAGTGCTGTGGCTGTGGATGCACACCATACAGATATGGGGTTGCTTTCCACAGACTATACTGGTTAAAAAAAATATTTTAAAAAATCACTACAGTATTAAGATAGCAAAAGTGCATTTTTATTAGGGAGCTAGCCAGTGCAACCTACATACCTACACCAGAAGAACCCTGTAGTAAAATCCTTGTGTCCTGTCTAACTTGGGATGGGTAACATCCACCCCCACATAGTGCAGACAAACTGCAAAGAACTTGATTGTAATAAAACCGAAGTGTTTTACCATAGAAATCTACAAGAACTGTTTCTCTTGTCCTGCATAAATCAGGAGCATGAGGCTGCCTGAATTTTCCATTCCATTACCTCCTTAGCTGTTGGGATGAAAACAGATTTGGAGTAAGGATGCAGAAAGAGCTCATCTGTGCAGTACACAAAGGATATCACAAGACCTGCTAAACTGCCTGGTCACTTTGTTGGACATAAACCTACCACTACATTCTGTTTATTCTGATGTTTACCTTAAAAAATTAAATGTGTTCAAAATCTAGTTTATTGCACGTGCAGGAAGGACACACTTTTTCCCTTACATGACTGGGCTTTGTAACTAAACCCCTGTACTGACAGCAGCTTCACGCTGAAATTTGAACAAAAAAAAAAAAAAAAGAGAGAGGTGAGAGACTGTCTTTTTCTCTGTTTCATGTTGAGATTCAACAGAGAAGTTTCTACTGAGTGGAAACAGATATTCCATTAAAAGTCCACTGCTGCTGTATAATTTAAATGCTTTTTCAACACCACAAACTACCTCAAGCCAAACAGCTGGTGTTGACTAAGAACAGTATTCCAGCCTATTACATGCTGTGATTATTACCTCCCAAACACGAGTTTATACTTCATTTTCAGTGAAGATTAAATTAATTAGGGTGGCAATGTGATATGGGAATAAGGAGGTGAGTGAAATTAACAGTTTTCACCTTCTCTGAGGTTTGTTTAATTAACTATTTCCATTTGGAAGTGTTCTTCTGGGACTGTATTTTAGCAGTAATATGTATTTTTGAGCAAATATTACACTTTTCAGGTCATGCAGAAAAATACGCTCTCATCAGAATAACTTCCATTTTGACTATGCATGACCTAGTAAAGGAAAAAAAAATTACATTGAACAGAATTTAAAAAATCATATAGTTTCATAGTACAGATTGAAAATTAGCAGTATGCTCCCAAGAAGTAGGAAGACTGGAAGACTTGGTACATGTGAAGAAATTGTGTTGTGCTCTTTTATTATATTTGAAGAAATTAATTTTTCATGTTACAGGAAAATTGTCACACTAGAGAAAGCTACTGATTCCTCTTTTCTCCATTAAAATGTAGTGAGCATTCTCCAAAACTGTCAATACTATTGCAGTGCTTCTCTCTCCACAGATCAGGGATTATTCTTCCATCATCAATAATAAAGTTTAGTGTTTAAAAGCTTAGCTCTGCACTCATAAAAT
>JAOEGS010020240.1:0-39570 GCA_025447755.1 Corythornis vintsioides
CGAGAGGAGGAACAAAAGGCGATGTCTTACCGCAGAGACAGCCCTCAGCACCAGCGTCCGTGTCCCCCCGGAGGAAATGCGGCTGCCCGCCGGGGAGCCACAGCGGGGCCGGTGCCCCGGAGGGTGCCCCAAGGAGACGGGCCCGGCGGGCAGCCCGAGGGGGCGAACCGTGCCGCAGGAAGCGCTGCTGCCCCCGGGGACAAGCCTGAGGATTCCGCTGGAGCCGTGGGAGCGTTGTCGGGTTCTTCTGGTTGTAGTGCAGTTATTAAAGGGTCCCCAGCTGGGAGAGACCCTCTCGCTCCTCAGCTCTTACCCCCTAAGAGCCGGGTGTCCGAAATGAGGTAAGGGCGGCTTCAGTTCTGGGGAGGCGGGCGGCGAGAGGAGCGGGGGGTTGCTGCGGGGGGGAGGCCGTCCCGGCGGGGAAGAGCTGCCGGGCACCTCCTGGGAGGACAAGAGCACCGAGGAAGCAGCGCGGGTCGGGGGAGGCCGCGGCTTCCCGCCCTGGGGAGGGGGCTGCCGCACTTGGAAGCGGCTCTAACACGGAGGGGGAGGTAATGGAGGGCGGGCCGGCGCTGGGGGTGGGGAACCGCCCCGAGGTGGCCTGAGAGGGGCACGGCGGCGGCGGGGCGCCCGCCTCGGCCCGGCCCGGCAGCGGGGGCGGAGGGGAGCCCTTCCCGCCTCCCCGCAGGGCGGAGGCGGGGGGAGATCCCGCGCTCCACCCGGCGTTCGCTCCGGCTCTCCCCTCGGCGGGAGGTTTCCCTCTCCCCAGAGGGTGAGTTTAGGATCGTTCCGCCGGAGACGAGCCCCACGCCTCCTCCCGGGGCCGTGTCCGGGGCGGTGAGTTAAGTGCCGAGGGCGGAGATGCCGGGGGGCCGTGTGGGAGGGATGGTGGCGGCCCGGGGTGGGAAGGGCTGGGGGCCACTGAGGTGATCCCGCGGCGGCCGGGGGAGGGGACAGGCGGCCCCCTTGGGGCGTTGGGGGCCGCCTGAGGGTGGGTTTCCCTCTTTCCGAGTCGTTGCTTCTTCAGCGTGCCCCAAGTTAAGCTTCGAAATCACTCGCGAAGCGGCAGCGTTGCCGGCAGCCGCGGAGCGGGGCACCAGGTAGCGGTACCGCAGCCGTCCAAGCTGGGTCCTCTGCCAGGGGCTGGACATAGCTCTGAGCCCTGGAACAGGACCACGCACCACTGAGCGTATGGTTGAAGGGCCGCCTTCCAACGGTAGGGCTTTGGTTCTTGTGGAGAAAGAGGCTCTCGATGGCTTCAGAACACCCCGACTGGGAAAGCGATGTTACGCCCAGGGGGAGCCGCAATGATTTAACGTGCCCTCGTCTTCCTCCTTTGTGTCCCTGTGCAGGAGTCTGGACCACCCTGCCGATCGCTCGGAGTGGAGGTAATGGCTGAAGGTGGTCGGTGGGAGACGGCTGGAGGCCCGGCGGGTTGCAGAGCCCCCGTGATCTGACCCGCAGCCCCTGCCTTGGCCGGCACCGCGGGGATGGGGAACAGCGGCTCAGCCGTAAAGGTCTGCACGGATCACCAGGGAGGCATCAACTGGCTCAGCCTGAGCCCGGACGGGCAGCGCCTGCTGACGGGTAGCGAGGATGGCACGGCGCGGCTCTGGAGCACTGCCGACAGCCAGTGCCACGGACACTTCCAAGGTACGGTAGCTTCTTTTGGGGTTTTTTTGCCACTTTTTGAGTCTAAAGCATGGCACAGGCCACACAGCATGTTCTCGTCTCTTTCAGTCCCTCCAGGCAGCCAAAATTATGCTTGTTTAGTTCTCTGTTTTGGTTTTTGGTTTTAGTATTTGTTACAGTAATGTTAAGCAGAAGCTGTTTCAACCCAAAACAGGTACCAGCTACTGAATGTATAGATCCTTTTATCTCAGGGTGTGGAACATTGCAGCTGTGTAACTTAGGTCTCTTTCTAGAAGCCTAGAAGAAGTTGTTTTACACTGTGATGAAATACTTTTTGTTATTGTCTTTTTTGTTATTGTTTTATTTTTTGACCTTTTAATTATCTCATTTTCCAGACAATCTTTGTTTAGAACCTCTTGTCGCAAAAATCTGAAAAGAAACGTTACTAATTAGGCTATTTCCCCCCCACACATTTGACACAGAAATGTTAATTGCTGGGCTTTTAAATTTTACATTCGTTTAAATGCCTTTTAAACAAAGTTTCTTACCCTTAGACTAGCATCTCGGTAATTAAAAAGAAAAGAAAAAAGAAAAATAATTCAGGAGTCAGATGTGGACTGTGTTCTCACTAAGATGTTTGTGTTCTCACTCATGTTGTTTTCTCCTAGTAAAGAAAAAAAAATCTTTTAAATTTGGAATTTTTAATCCTTTTTTGTTCCAAAGAGGAAATCACATTACTGTGATTTCCTTTTTGTGTGTGTTTTGTCTGTTTGTTTGCTTGCTTGTTTTTGACTATGGAGTATTGTCTTTTTTTCCCCACATCCTGCCTTGGTTCTAGCTCCTGGAAAACTCACTGCATTTGCTTTAGGCTCAGAAAACCCTTTAAACCACTAATAGACTTTTAACTAGAAAGAGAACTGTGTTGGATAATGCTCAGAGCCTGGGCTGTGTACTGCTGGTGCTTGGAGAAACTTGGAAGGAGGTTGGATGGATGGTTTGTGAGCTGTCAGTCAAACCAGGTCATTGTGTGTCTGTTTTTGCACCACACAGTTGTTGTGTAAATCTCTACCCTACAGGCTGTGATTACAGAAGAACCTGTATCTGTAACACAGTTTCAAGCTTCCACCACAGCACAACCAACATTCTGTGGTGGCTGCTTTTGACCAGACCAGTACCAGACCTTGCCTGCCAGAGGGGCTCTTGGCACCCTTGGTGTGGCTCCCAGTAGTACTGATGGTTACAATCTGTCTGAGTCTCTGGTGCACTAGACAAGATACTTTATTTGATGTGTTCAGAGCAGGATTGCATGATGCTCTGAGAACAATCCTGCTGGATGAAACCTGTCCTGTCTAAGGTGCTTTGCAAAGAGTTTTCACAGCAATATGAGGATGGGTATAGTTTTGCTTTGTAGCCCTGGTAATCTTTCATTTTTGGCAGCTGATGAATTTGCTTAAGAGGAAAGAAGATGTGGGTTTGTAACATGGATTCTGATTCACTTTTGAACTAGGGGAGTTGGGAGTAAAATCTGCTTTTTGTAGTTACTGAAACAAAGTATTTTACTGGGCAGTCTGCTTGCTTTCAGGTTGTTTTGTTTTTTACAATCTATTAATTCTACATAATTCTGATTTTCTAATATCTTTGCCTGTCTTTCTGTCTCTTTAATCACATTTTTCCTTTTTATACTTCTTTTCTCCTCAAAGAACAGTGTTATTTAAATCACAGTAGGGCCCACCAGCTTCAAGCAAAATCTGGGGCTCTTGTGATAGTTACTTAAGAAGAAACAGTTCTGATCTCAAAGGCTTATGGCCTAAATAATTAAAACAGAAGAATGCAAGATAATACTAGCACAGTAATTGGATAAGTGGCAACAATTTCATGTGAGAGACCTTGGGCAAAGCTGGGACTTGAACCCTAAGGTGATTTTTAAATGCAGTGCATTTAGTGATACAGTAGAAAAGTGACACATCTTGCTAAAGCAACAAAAAATGCTTAAGGCTCTAGTATTGATTCCTCTTTGCCAGCATCACCCTGGTTTTCAGCATGACATTTTTTGAGCAGTTGTGTCTATTTTTATTGTAACTGTAGAAGCCCAGCATACTCTGAATACCAGATAAATAGTTGTGTTTTTACTTTTTCTTTTTCCTGTATCACTTCCTTAAAGGTATACTGATCCTTGAACATTGTGGGGTGTATGCACATTATTAGTCATGATGGGGAAAGTTTTGGCTGACTTTTTACCAGATAAATTTTTTGTTTGTTTGCATTTCATTCTGCTTGGACAATGAAACTAAACTCACTGGTAAGTCTCATGTTGCTTCCTTTTTTTTATAGTTTCATGCTTTAATCTGGGGCTGTTTGTGTCCTGACAGTCAATGGGCTGAGTTGAAAAGCTGCCTTTTTTTCCTGACTTCAGAAGAAGGCAGGAACAGCATGTCTTTAATTAAAAAATAAGCCTTTTTTTTTTTTTTTACTGATTTTAACCTTCAATTGTCTGAGTTTTATTATACTGATATAAATTGAGCTCATTAAGCTTTTAGAATACTGTTTGATCTATCTAGTGGAACTGTTCTGTTTTACTCTTCCACTTAATCCTTATATCACCGAAGCAGAGTTTTCTGCTGTGAATTAAAAATTTTGTTTTACACAAATCCTAAAATGTGCAGAACATGGTGGTGCCTTTCAAAATAGAGTCCCAGTCTCTTTGTTGTATTTTTCTTTTCCTTTCAAAATAGAGTCCCAGTCTCTTTGCATTTTTCTTTTAGTTGAGGTGAAGAGCTTGACTAGTCTGTCCTCACAGTGATTGGATTTCTTTATTATTCCTAGGGCATGAAAGTTACATCACTTTTTGCCACTTGGAAAATGAGGTTGCCTTCACCTGCAGTGCAGATCACACCATTAGGAAGTGGGATGTGCTGACAGGTCAGTGCCTGGCCATTTACCGAGGACACACGTCGATTGTGAACAGGTTGGTTCTGTGGGGCTCTTCCCTTGGGTTCCTGAAATCTGCTCCACCTCTCATTGTTTGATTGCAATTCTCCATTGCTACACTAATAAAATGGGTTGTGTAAATCTTTTGAGTTCGTGCTACATGTGTTCTGTGCTGTAATGATGAGTCTTCCTAGCAACAGTGCTGACATATCCAGACAGCAGATAGGAGAGAAATGAAAGGCACACAGCAGGGGAATTGAATCCAGGGCTAGGAATGAAATTCCAGAAGAAATTATTCAATTGATAACAGATGCTTCTGATAAATAGATTTAAAAAACATCACGTCAAGGCTTTGTGTCAGTGAGAGGGGAAAAAGTCGGGGCTTTTCCTGGAATGACTATTCCTGTTTGTGCAAATGAAGTTTGATATTAAACTCATTATGTGTGACTGATTGGCCTGTCAGTTTGAAGTGCCTCTTAATAGTTGGACTGGACAAAATTAATGACAAACAGAGCTGTCAAGGATTGATTGTTGGTTTTTTTTTTTTTGTGGGTGGGTGGATTTTTTTTGTTCCTTACTGAAAACATATACGATATGTAGTGAGATTCTGTAAATAGTTAGGAAGGCTGGATCTGCCTGTATTTTGGCACTGGCCTCATTTTTGCTTGAATCAGCAAATGGGAAATGTGTTCCCTATTCGTATGACTTTGCTGCCAGTTTGAAAGGTTCCAGAGGACCAGACTCAGCTGACAAAGAAGACAGGTTATGATGCTCCCTCTCTCTGGCTCTACGAGCTGTAGAGATTTTTCTGTTGGTCTGTGTTTGTGCAGCTACAACTCCTTGTTTTGGAGGCTCAGTAAATTGAAATTTTGAGCTGTTACCTCTGATTTACTCTTCAGTTGTGTGGGATGCTCTTGCTCTGTCTTTTTTGACATCCTGGGCTGAGTGAAATGAGATGTATATTCTTTCCTGCACTCTCTCTATTTGATGATTGAAAGATGAGTGTCTTTGCACACTATCAGTTACAATTCATGTTCCTGGAATGTGTGTATGTATATATATATGTATGTATGTATGTATTTATATTTGCTATTTCAATTCCATAGGTCAGTTTATAAATATTTATTTGTGAAGAAATACTAAAATAATTATCAAGTGTGAGATCTGGGTTTGTTTCCTTACAAGAAGCCCCCACAACAAACTCTTTCTTTGTATATGTAACTTATGAAAAGTACATAATAGTGGTGCTGGAAAAGACTTTATTAAATCACAAATGTCCAAAGTTACAATGATCTAGTGTGAAAATGTCTGCATCAATGTACACGAATATATAATTACATACATATATAATGTAATTTAACCAGAGGTGCTGTACGTTGTGTTCATGCTGCCCTTTCTAACTTCAGGGTGCTTTGGCACATAGAAATTGTGACCTAAACTGTTGATGTAAAGGAGTGGTACAGCTGATCCACACCAACTTTGTATTCTGCAGGATCCTGGTTGCCAAAGACTATCTCTTCAGTGGCTCCTACGACAGGACAGCTCGCTGCTGGAGCGTGGACAAGGAGAAACAGATCCAGGAGTTCCGGGGCCATCGGAACTGTGTCCTGACTCTAGCTCACTATTCCTCCAGGGATGTTCTGGAAGAAGAAGAGGAGGAGGAGGAAGAGGAGAAAATGAGCAGAGACCTGCTGGTGACAGGTAGCACAGACTGCACTGTTAAGGTCTGGTGGGTGTCCAGTGGACGCTGCTACCAGACCCTGCTGGGACACACTGGGGCTGTCTTGTGCCTTATACTTGATGCAGCAAACAGGGAGCTGTTCTCTGGCAGCACGGACTACACCATCAGAACCTGGAATATTGTCACTGGGGAGCAGCTCAAAGTGTTCAAAGAGCATCAAGGATCAGTCATTTGCCTAGAGGTAAGAGCAGAGGCTTTTGCAAGAGCTGTTTGTCAAGGGGTTATCCACATCCTAACTGCTGTGGGCCTTGGTTGTCTTTTTCATTCATAAAGAAGCTCTTCTGAGACAGATTATAAATGGGAAGCTGAAACATTCATGTAATAACAAAATGATACTGCTCTGTGGTCTGGAGAGAAATCCTCTTTCCTTAAAACACTTTCTGACATCCTTTTGGCTTCTAGTGACTATCCTGGTCTAACTTCTAGCTCAGTATCTATTTAAATCCTCCTAGATCTCAAGCTGAGGAGGAGGTTTGCTGGGAGAGACTGTTCATTGGGGTAGGATTTTGTACACAGGATCACCAGACTTTGAAGAGAAAAAGTAACCTGAGCAAGTAAACAGACACAGGGTCAGATAACATAAAAAGGGGAAGAAAGAGAAATTGAGAGCAAACCCAAAACCCAACCCAAAATTGTGGGCAAGAGATAATAGGGAAGCATAAAGCTGAAAGAAATATGGCTTTTAAAATCATGCAGACATAATTTGAGAAAAGAAAGGGAGAAAGAGATGGCCAAGACAAGAAAATGGGCAAGGAAAATGGAAAAGAGAAGTAGAGCATGAGGGAGAGAAATCAGGAAATGATGGAGAGGGGAGGGGTGGGGAAATTAATGTGACCTGAAAAACTATAGCCTTTTTTTCTGTTTGCAGTATTTTTCTATTGAATGCTGCCAAGTTTGTTCATGTTGCAGAGGAGGAGGTTAGACTGATGAAGGGGAACCACTGCACCAGCTCTTGTCCTGTACGTTCCATTATGGACCAGAAAACTCTAGTGGTGTATTTAAAGAAGGTGTTTGATGGGCTTTAACTTAGTTTCAGGTCAGCAAACTGACTGAAATGTTTATAAATGTGTGTGCCTGCCTGAAGTTACTGCCAGTCGTTTTTCTCACTCCTCCCCTTGTTTATGGTTGTTGTCCATAAGAGCTTTTCATTTACAGAGGCTGCAGTCTGCAATTTGAATAGCTGTTTAATTAACGTTGCCTTTGTTTCTGAAGAAGGTAGCCACAGCAGACATTAACAGACTAAAAACCTGGTAGTACTGAAGGAATTTTGTTTTCCTTCACTTTTAGAAAGGAAAATCCCAGAAAATCATGTTGCCCTGGAGTGATGTTTGTCTTGCTTGGGCAGATTCTCAGTGCTGAAGCTTGTTTCTATGCCATTGTGCTGGTGTATTTTGAGGACACGCTGTTGCCGTTCTTAGTGTCATGGTATGTTTTGCTGTTTAATTGTAACCCTTCTCCCAGGCACTGCTTGGCAATAACAGAGCTTGCTTTAATTTAATTGAGTTCTTGCTAAAATGGTTACACGAAATTGGCTTGACCCTCTCCCAGAAGCCTGGGAAATTCAATTAGGCTCTTGGAGTGCTCCAGAATGAGCAAAGCTGCTCTGCTTGTGAGCACGGAGCTGAACAATGGCTTTAAACAAACAAACCTTCGTGTAGGGGAGGAGAAAATCAAAACCAATACATCTATTTGGAAAACCTGAACAATTCAGAGCACACAAGACTGCTGCCAAGACACTTGGCAACAGTCCTGGCCAGATCTTCTTCTAGCTGTGGGTAACTGGTAGCCCCTCACTTCTCTCATCACCAGTTGCTGTCTGGAGCTAGAGGAGTCCAGCTGAGGTGAGTGCTGCCTCCACAGAGAGCATTTACTTTCTAGGCCTCTTAAGACTTCCCAGTTAAACAGTCTCTGTACTGCTGGTGAATAGCTGGAGGCCGTTGATCTTTCCTAATTCCTCCCTCTTCCTCACTGGGTTCAACACTCACCCTTCTGTTCCACTTGGCTGTCTCTCACAGCCCACATGGTATTTTCATTCTTCTAGAAAGGGGTCAATCACCAGAATTCACACAAAGATGTTACAACAGAAGGGAAACTTCCTGAATAAAGGTGCCTTTTTTTGTTGTTGTTTTTTAATTTTTGGGGTTTTTTTTCTGAAAAAAGCTCTTGAAGCCTTTATTATTTATTTTTTTTTTGCCTAGGGCTTGTTAGTGTCTGTTGCAATCTGTGGCTGTGAGTTGGGATAGTCTTTTTCAAGCCATAAGTCAGGAAGGACTTGGAGGTAATTGAGAGTTGCTCACAGTAGCCAGCAGATAGTTTTAATTGTTGACAATAGTTTGTTTTCTTCAGGGCAGAAGTGAGCTGCTAATTACACTGGATTTTCTCTCCCCTGCCCTGGAGGAGCTGAGTTAGTACCAGCAATTAAAGTTAGTTACCTGTTCTCTGGGTGGCATAATGCTTTTGTGAAGACAATAAAGGGGAAGAAATAAAGACTGATTTTCATTTTATTTATTCAACTACAGATCCCTAAGGGAGGGTGACCTTTCAAAAAGTTTGAGAAATGCTCAGTGTGCTTTCTCATCCTGGATACAGATCAGGAAAAATTTGGATATTGAGAGCATATTTTCCCCAAGTAAAAAGTACTGTTATTAACAGGAATGCCCCAGGATGTTCTGAACTGCTGCAAATTAGGACTGGACTGTTCCAGTCGTCTCCCATTACTTTCCAGTAAATACCAATAGTCTTGCTGTAGCAGTGAATGGAAATTCCTGGAACTTCTGGAAGGAGTGTTTGTGGGTAGATACCCATAAAGCACACCCGTGCTTGCCACCTTGCAGTGCTGGTGTGTGAGAAGCAGAGGGGTGATGCCACAGGCATGGTTGGATTCTGACTGTCCCTCAGGTGCTCTAAGATCCCTGGGGTGCTGTTGCCAGCTGGCATAAGTTACAGGAGCCTGAAAGCAGCTCCAATCTAGCACATCCAAGGGGAAAGTGTCAGTCACCTTTTAGCTTTCCCTTTTTCCCTGTCCTTGGTGCTCCTGAAGATGATGTTCAGATACTCCCCAGGGCTTGTCCTGGGGTCAGTCTGAAGGTGCTTTACCAGCTGATCCCACGACTGCATGTATGTAGTCTACTGCCAAGGCAGCTCTGCAGCAGGTACCAGTCTTTTCTTATGCCACTCACTCTTCTCACTCTTCCACAATCTAAATTAGACTGACAGAGGTTTTTCCAGGAGACTGCAGGGGGAAATTGTGTGAGTGCTGGGTGCTCTGGTGGCCTCCACAACTTCATTTTCCCAGTCAGGCAAGGTAACTAGCAGTGGAGCTGCCAGAACCCTTCACTCTTCCTCCTGCTTGGCAGGCAAGGGGCAGCAGCTGCTTTGAGTGCTCCCTCTTCATGCAAGAGTCAATGATGAGAATTTATAGGAAGCAGTGAGAAAAAGCAAGGGTGGGCTGAATGTAATCACACAGCTCATGCATAGTTCTCCCACTTAAAAATGTCAGGCCTGGCTAAAGACCAGTGTTTGCAATTAATAATCAAACATCCATTTTCACTGATGTGACTGCCTGCAAGGAGCTGAATAACCCTGACTTAAATATTGTGTTTGGTTGGGTTTTTTTCTAAACGTCTCCAAAGGAGCTTTGCAAACTGCTCACAAGGATTGTTTTGTGCTTTGCTGATTGTTCTGCCTCTGAGCATTTATGAAAATTATGCTGCCAGAAGCTGGCATAGAGAAATGATCCAGCTTGGAATTTAGCTCGGATCCTATAGCAAACATTCTTGCAGGAAAACTCCTTTCTAGCAAAAGGAGTTTTAAATGAACACAAGTGGGCAAGGACTTGATGCTGGTTTTCCTGCAAAAGCTCCTTTGGACCATTCCCTTTAGTTGCCTTTTAAAACTGACTGGAAGAAAGGAATGCTTTGAACAAAGCCCTTGCCCGTTGACTGTTGTGATCACAGGGACTGATTGATTTTCTCATTGTCACACCAATTAAATGCCAATATTTTTGGTAAGCTGTGTTTTATTTATGATGCAATTCAGCAGAAGATGAAGATGTGAGGGGTATACCACCTGTAGAAAAGATAAATGTTTCTAGGACCATTAGTTTGCACTGCAGTAAAAAAGCTGGAAAACATTCTCTAACAGCCAGACCAGAGAGCTCATTCTGGATGGATTCTCAGGAAAAAAAATAAAAATAAAAAGCACAACAATTTCTTGCCCGCAGGGAGTTCATTAGCTTGTTAAAATGAATGTGGTTTGAATGGGATCCTGAAAGTCTAACTGGGATGAAGGCTTGCATAGTTCTAATTTGAGATTGGTCCAAGTTGGTCATTTTCAACTTAGAAGTGGCTGTGAACAGCAGATCCAGCTGGCAGACTGTAGGAATGCTGACCCCCGTGTGAAGAACAAGCTGGTAATGGGACATGTGGGTGCTGATGTGAACTCATCATGAAGTCCTTGGGAGCCAGTCTGCAGCGACCTTCAGCAAGAGGCCGTGTCCACGCCTGTTTGGAGAGCAGATTGCCTCCCATTGGATGGCAGTGGAATTGTTTCTACAGCAAAGCTTCACTGGGAGAGCAGAGTCCATCCCTGTAAGGCTGCAATACCAGTTAAGCAGCACTTCTGCAGACAGTTCTGGCATTCATACAGGTAGAAATTGTCTTGAGCTGCTGCAGATACTCAGCTCAGCCAAGCCTGTGGAGCAACAGGGTTGTGATTGTCTCCAGAGACCAGCCCTAGGTGGGATCAGTTGGGTTTGTCATTGAGACTGTCTGGGGGCTACAACCAAGGGCAGGGTTGCATAGAACTGGCATGTTTTTAATAGTGAAAACTGTGCAAACTTCAGTGTTTACAACCTGTATTTTGCTACTGCTGTTGCTTTGTTACAAGCAAGTCTGACTGAAGTTTTGGGGTTGTTTTGTTTTGTTTTTTTTTTTTTGGTGGAATATAGTACATCTCCAGTACTTTGTTCCTAAGGATTAAGACAGATTTACCCCATTTGTGTTTCTCAGTGTTTCACCTGGTTGACAGAAAGTGCCTCAGAGTGAATGAAATGAAAAATTAACTATCCAGAGTTGCAGGTATCAATATGTAGTGATTTTTTTTTTTTTTTTTTTTCTGTCTCTGGGAATCTGACTGTCAGTAAATTTTTAATTCTTCTGAAGCTATTTAGGTTTGAAATATCCACTCAGCTCGTTAGTATCTGAGCTGCAAATCTGCTCTGTGTTGTGTGCTCTGCTACAGGTGTCCTGTCCTTGCCATGCTTTGCCTTGTCTTGAGCTTAGTTGGGCAGTTAGCCAAAGGTAATGAAGTGCTTAAAAGCTAGCCAAGGAAAATACAGCTTTGCAAACACCACCACTTCTCCAGGCAGTTGCAGATTAGAATATGTAACTGTTTTTACTGATCATTTTTAAACCAAGAGCTGACAGACTTGATTATATCTGGAAAAATCTGTTAAGTGAAATTTTACGTTTTTCTTTCTAAACCAGAAGAAAATTAAATTCTTTAATAAGAAGAGGACTGGGACCTGGGGCATTTGGTATGGGTTTGGAGACTTGGGGCTAGAAAAGTCATGGGCTTGGGGGCCTAGCCCCCAAGTATCTGCTGAAAATGACTGTGCCTGGATCCCCATACACAAAAATGGGTTGAGTCTTGGCACTGGGGAGGTTTATCTCTCACTGAAGCTGCAGCATCATCTCAATCTCCCATTTTGGTGAAGAAGTCAGTATGCTTTTTCCAGCCCCTGAGAGAGGACAGATCTGCTGAGCCTCGTGTGTCAGCAGGGATGTTCAACCCAAGGAACAGCAACTGTGTGTAACCCAGGGAGCAACAAGTCTGTTCAACCCAAAGAACAGCAACAGGTTGTTTTGCCCAACAATCTAACAGAACTGGTGGATCTGGATTAACTGGAGATCCAAAGCCATTTGAAGAGCCCCATAATCTCTGGGTAGGAGAAGACAAGCTGGTGTGAGGAGGTTAGCAAGAGTCCTTGAGGGAGAGCCAGCAGAAGGTGATCTAATTGGAAATCAGTGCTCAGGGGACCTGTCTGGATGTGTGCAGAGGAGCTGTGTTACAGTCCCTCTTTCTTGGGCTTTTTAGGTACTTTTTAATCCACTCATGACTTAAAAATCATTACAGGAGCCAGGGACTTGAGCTGCTGGCTGACCCTGGATCCTCCACTGCTTCCCCAGCAAAACTCAGCCTTGGAGTGTTAGAGCCAAGGCTGCTGTGTCTGTGTCCTGGGGCACAGCCTCACCCTTTGGATGCAGACTCTGGAGTGAAAACACTGCTTTGTCATGGGGCAGACTGGACTGGTGCCTCAGTCTTGCTCTTCTCGGACAGAATCCATCTGGTTTTCATACACTCTCTTGATCAGTGTCAGGAATACTGTGCACTGTTGTGTCACAACTGCCCTGAAGCACAACATGCCTCCTGTGAGTTGTAGAAAGGGACAGTTGCAGCCTGGATCAGCCTCCCAGATTAGGGCTGCACTCTGGGATTTGGGCAGATAAAAGTTGGGATGCTGTAAATTTCAAGTCGTTTTCTGGATGTCCTTCAGTTGTGTTGTATCGTGGTTCCCCATCTATAAAGTGGGGAAAGTATTTGATTTATATTACACAGAATGTGGGGCCTGTTTGTAAATTGCTTTGGCTGGCTTGTATTGATTAAATCTAGATACCAGAAGTGTTGTATCTTGGCTCTAGTTTACAGCTCCAGCCTGTCTTCAGTCAACTAAAGGAGTCATCTCACCTAAACTACACAGATGGTTCCATCTGAAAAGGTTGTTCTTGGCAGGGGACAGAAATAGTGAGTTCTAAGGCAGGTTCTGTTTCAGCCATCTGCTTCAGGAGGAGGTGAATTGTCCCCCAGACTGCAGTGACTCTAAGGGGACTGTCTTAGCTGTAGCTACCTGCACCAATTCCCATGAGGTGCTCCCTGCATCGTGTCACTCAAGGCAGATCAACTGCAGCTTCAGCCTGAGCTGATAGCTCTTGACAGCTTTCTCCACTAATAGCTGTTCTGTGCTGTGCTGTAAGGAAACCATGGAAATGAGAGGCTGTGTGACAGAGCCCCTGCTGGGTTGTGCTGCTGGCTGTGCTGCAGGCCTGCTCTGGGTCAGCTGGTAGGTGCTTTAACCTCTTATATTTCTGTTCCTATGCAAGACTGAGGATCCTTTGCTGCTGTGCTCACCTGCTTAAACTGGGGAGGAAGGTGCATAAAGGTTGGAACAGCTCAGGTAGCACAGAGGCTTTGAGTTCAATGGAGATGGTTGGTGTGCAGGCCAGATCTCTGACTGGGCATCAGGAGCTTTTATGGCTCTTGCAATCCTGGTGCTATAAATTACCTGAGTAAGCCCACGTCATGGAACACATTTTTACATCTAGCAAATGAGCCAATCTAGGCAAGTCTCAGCTTTTCTGTGTCACTTCAGCATTTATACACCCACTGAAATGTAGAAGTGAAGCAGCTGACTTCATGTGCCATTAATGCTAAGTGGCTTGTACCTGCAGGGGGTTAGAACTCTGGTGCTTTCCCTGGCTCAGTGGGTGGGTTGATGCTGATAGCAAGATGTCTGGAAGAGAAAAGCAATGGCTTGGCCAAGAACAACACAGCAGGATCTCAGCTCCCAGCATCCTCTTCCATTTCACAGATGCCACATGCCAATGCTCTTCATGTCCATTTGGGCTGCACCTGGAAATGAAAAGCCAGGTTGTCTTCTTCAGGCTGTGTGGCTCTCAGGCTTTGGTAGTGCTGCTGGTCATTCCTCCTCTGGCTTCAATGAGATGTTCTGTTAGTGCCACTGCTAGCACAAGTTAAAAGGAGCAGATGTGACATTTCAGAGTTCTGCTGGCTTTTACCAGGGGTCTGTGTTTTACAAACTCCTGACATTTAGCTGTGAAGACCATCCCATGGGCCAAGTTCTGTTGGTGGGAAGTGTGGAATGCACTGCTCCAGCTGGGCTAGTGGGAGCTGTGCCCAGGGATCAGCTTGGTCTGCCTGCTTGTGTTCCTGCATGGATCAGCATGGCCCCATTCCTGGGAATTCCTATCTTAAAATACTCTGTGCTTTGCATTTTAAAACACCTTCTGTTTCATGTTGTAACACAGCACAAATGGTTTGGTTTGGGTTTGATTTTTTTTCCCCAAAGCTCACTTATGGTGCCTTTCAGGAATGGGGTGATTCCTTTTTGGATGGGAGTGGAGAATGGAAAGTGTGGAAAACATTCCAACCTTACAGGTGCAGAGTGTGCAAAGAGTAGGGACCAAAGGTTTATAATTATCTAAGGTTGCTCCAGACACACAGCAGAGGAAGATGTCTAAAAGCTTGGGTAAGGATGGTTAATTATTTAATCATTCAATCATTCTGTCTAAAAAGACTTGTGGAAATGCAGATACCAAGTGGTTTCAAAGAAGACTTAATGTTTCCAAATACTGACTTTGTGCAGAGTATTCATGTTAAACCCTGGTTTATGTTGCACAGGATTTACATTTTATTTTTAACTTACCTTTTTTTTGTTGTTATTATGGAAGCAGGGTTAGCCTGTTAAGCTCACTGGAGCCCTGCCTGCTTGCACCAGCAGATGGGTTGGTTTTTTTTCTCTTCCAAAATGTGGGAGCTGCTTTGAAGGCCCAGAAGTCAACGGGAGATGCAGCCGTGAAGATCGCAGGGCTGGTTGATGCTCAACACCCCTGCTCCAAAGTGTGGATGCTGCTCTTTGTAACAGGCTGTTGAATAGGAAACAATGACTTCGGATGAGTCACTTGAGCGCAGTTCTCTCCCAGGCGTGCCCGGGAGGCTGCTGCTGATGTTCTCTGCTCTTCCCTTCAGCTAGTGAACCGGCACTTGTACTCGGGCAGCTCGGACAGGACGGTGAAGTGCTGGTTGGTGGACACAGGGGAGAGGATCCAGACGTACAAGGCTCACAAGCACAGCGTCAGCACTTTGAAATACCACGCTGGCATCTGTAAGTTGCCTTTCCCATCTTCAGCAGTCCCCTGGCTCCTTTTGGATGCCTTTGATCAGAGATTGTTGATAGAGAATTAATGCTGTCCATTTGAAGGCTTTTGAAATTCTCTTTTCTCCTCTCTGGAATGTTTATGTTCAGTATCAAGCTTTGCTGCACTGCTCCATGTGGGAAGCTTAGATTTTTTTTCCCTCCATTTCCCACCTCCCTTTTCTGACCAATGAAGAGGCAGTTGCTTTATTTCTGTTATCAAGGGATTTGGCTTAAAGCCTGAGCTGCCTATGGGTTGTTGGCATAGCTGTGGTTTAACCTGGCTGGTCTGTCTGTCAGTCTGCTCTGCTGTGTTCTGCTGCTGGGTCTGTAACCCTCTGCCTGCCCCTGCCACCTTGTAGCTTCTGTCTGTCCTAAACCCAATCTCAGCAGGGAAGTGGTCACTTCTGTTAGAAGAGCTTAATTCTATTGCTTGCTATCTGGTCAGTGCCCAAAAGTTCATTGCCCCAAAGAGTTTATGGTCTGAATAAGAAAATGTAGTAGAAGTATGGGAAGAAAAATACATGTGTGTTTCCAAAATGGCTTTCTAGTGTACAGGGAGTCCAGGCAGATCTGAGAACTAAGCTTTAAATCCTCAGCATGTGTTTAAATCATCAAGAAGTGTTTCTAGGGGCTTTCCTCAGTCTTCTTGTGTAATTAATAGCATGGGGAATATTAAACCTGATTCTCAATCTAATTTATCTAATGATATTATGTTGGTTAATTCTCTCCTACAGTATGTGCAAAGTCATTTAAAATTTAACACAGTTTATATTTTTTTCATGTGGCAGAAATTCCAAGGGAACATTTAAAACCTGTTCTCCCTCCCAAGGGTCTATGAAATTTAAGTGAAAAATAAAAATGAGGTGTTGATTTTATTTTATTTATGTTGTTGTTTGTTTGGTTCACAAGTGGTGTGTATGTAAGCATATATTTAAATGCTAAATCTGGGTTAGATCAAGAGCTCTCCTTTGAAACTCAGAGGTGCAAAAAGACTTCCTAAATCTGGAGTGACAGTTCAAAAGACAGAAAGGATGTCTGTCACAAGCCAAGTCCTGCTAGTGATAGCTAAAGTAAACTGACAGCTGCATAGTGAAAGCAGCTCTTAATTGGTTCCTACCCTCTGGATGTGTGTAATACTATTAAGTGATTTCTATCCACTGGAAAGAAAAATCAGCACCTCATTCCCTGCTTTACTCCTTTGCAGAATGGGACACTTCTCCAGCATTCTGTTGGCAATGGAATTTATAGTGGCCCATATAAAATGACATTGATTTTCCACCTCCAGATGTTTCTGAAGGTGTACCCAGCAGTACCCAGCCTCCTGCTGGCTCATTTGCAGTTGAAAAGCTGATGGCAGTAGGTTGCCTGTTCTCTTGCTGTAGTCCTGAATTTATTACTGTGATGATTTCTTCACCTTTCTTTAGGAATCCAGTTACCTGACTCCTCCCAGAAGATAAGGAATCTCTTAGTCTTCAGGAACTGCAGTTTTGTAAAAAACTTTCCATCCTAGTGGCTTTTGCAAAGACACGAGCTGCAGGGAGCAGTGAATACATTGCTTTTTGCACTTCTGAAATATTTATGCCTAAATAGACATGAGGAGTTTGGGTGAAGGAAAGTGAGTGTTTATGCAGAACAGTTTGTAACCCCTGAAGCACAGGAGAGTGCTCCTTTTGGGGCATATGGCTGAGTATCAAATCTAAATACTCAGCATTGTGCAGTTTCTGGATGCAGCAGCTCTGGGGATCTGATGTGAAGATCCTGAAGTGTTGAGAAATGTCTCTTAGAATGTGTTAAGATACTCTGAGGAAATCTAATTAACAGCCAAAGTCCCTGGTCATGAGTATTTTACTCCCTCCCCCTCAACATAATACATAGAATACAAGATTCTAGCCCAAGCCCTGCAATCATTCTGTGCCACACTGAAATACAGATGATAGCCTGGGGCTTGAATCTCTTCAAGGCTCTAACCATCCTAAGCTAGAGGATTTAGCTGGAGAAATTACTGCACTGGAAGAGTTGATAAAAGCTGCTTTGTACAGCTGCCTGCACATGCTGCTCACCTCTGAGGACAGAAGATCTAGCTGTGGTATTTTAAGTGATGGCCCTGCCTTGTGGTTGCAAATGGGAGGGGAGAAAAGGGTCTGTTTTAAAGAAGCCAAGGAGAAATGTGGGTCACTGGGGTGAGGTGAGGCTGCTTCTGTGATTCACAGCCTCCCTGTACCAATGCTTGTGCTACTTGCTGCAGCAGAAGTGGTGCAGGTGATGCAGTATAGAGTGGAAACCTGGAAATAACTGGGAGAACAAATAGAAAGCTTAGTGGAAATCCTTACAACCAGAGTTGAGATAAATTGCCTGTTTGGAATTACTGAGGTGTGCTCAGGCAGGGAAATCTATGTGGAAGAGAAGAGCAGAAACAGGTACTTGAAGTGTGTGGAGTGAGGTGCTGGTGTGAGTGGGAACTGAAGGCACAAGGCAGTCCAGTGTTTAGAAAGATACGAATGAAACCAAGCAGGCTGGGGGCAGTGAAATGAAAATGCTCTGAATTTGCTGTAACTGAGAAGGGAATCAGGCCTAAAAATGATCCATCAGGCTCCTCTGTGAGCTGTTGTAGGTGTGTTTAGAATTCCCCTAACCTTCCCTGGCTGCTCACCCCTGGCCACGGGCTGGCTCTGTGCTTGCCTTGCAGTGTTCACAGGGAGTGGTGATGCCTGTGCAAGAGCTTTCAATTCCAAGAGTGGTGTCCTGCAGAAGATCTTCCGAGGACATAAGTTCATCATCAACTGCATCCAGGTCAGGAAGGGGTTTCTTTGCTGGGATTTCTCACTTTTGACCCCTCACTCCCTCATTTTTCTGTGGGAATTAGTGTGACTGGCTGTTCTGGATACCTCTGGTTGAATGTTGGTCTAGGGTAAGATGAAAAGTTACACTCAAATATTCCTTTTGTAATTTTAGACAAAGCCAGGAATAATAAGGATGAGTGAAGCCACAGAATGAGTCCCCAGAGTCCTCTGTCTGTGATTTGAAGTTTTACAGGTGGGGTTAGACAAGCAACTATAAAAAATAAGACCAATGATCCTGTGGAGGGGCAGGGAATGGGCCTGACCTTATGAGAGCTCTTCCACTACAAGATGCTGCTGAGGTGTTTGCAGAGCTCAAGGTGAAAGAGGCTCTGCCACTGCCTTAAAAATTTTCTAAAAGTGAATTAAATCCCTGAAAAGTTGTTTGCATATTGTTCAGGTCCAAGTGATACTGGCATTTTTACATCTTTTTTTTTCTTTCTTTAAATTCTTTTTTCCTCTTTTTTATTTCTCTCTTTTTTCCTAATTTCATTTCCAAGTGTACAGGGCAATTAAAAATCCTTGGAAGAGAGAGGACTAGGAAGTGATGACTTCACTATGATCTTGAGTATACTGATGAGGGCTGCAGGGGCTGTGGTAGGGTGGAGCTCCATGCTGAGGCTGTGGCCGGGATGCTCCCTGTCCCAGCCTGCCTATGGAGGCTGCCAGAGCCAGGGCAGGACAAACTTCACCCAGGCAGGGTGATGATGGGAAGCTCTGCAACAGCAGCAGATGGGAATGAGTGTCTTGATGGAAATGACACTATGGGAATCGAGGTTAAATTGCTGCAGGTTTGGAAGGAGGAATTGTACCTGTAACAGTGCAGAGGAAGAAGGGAAGGGAGAAGGGAAGTGAGAAGGGCAGCATTCCTGAACCTCCCACCCCCTGCTGCTGGTTTGTGCCTCCTTAAGCTTCATCCTCAAAACCAGCACTCTGCAGCCAGCACCAACTCCCAGCTCCAGCCTCCTCTGAATCCATCAGTTCCCTATTGCTTTCCTAGTGCGTTTTGGTAGAAATAATTCTTGCTGTTGATATTGTATGGCTCTGTGAAGTGGCTGAGACACGAGGCCTGACTGGGTAACGTCTCATCCCCCTGGAGGAGCTTTTGGGACCATTTATAGTGGCTCTTACCACGAGCTGTTGGGCCCCAGGTTCCAGGATCGAGCCACGTCGGATCGTGCCGATCCCGAGCTCCCTGGTTTGCTATTAAATGTCACCCTGCTGTTCCAGATCCACAATGAGCTGCTCTACACGGCCTCCCACGACGGCACGCTGCGGGTCTGGGACATCCGGGGAATATGCAAGAGGAACAAGCGGCGCTGGAAGAAGGAGAGGGGTGCCCAGGGCAGGGGCTCCCAGAAGGGAAGCCTGTCCCGCCTCTTCAATAATAAAGTTGGCTGCATGGTACAGCAAGAGCACGGGGAGCACGAGGCTGTTGAGCTCATGTGACCGGCCAAAAGAGACTTTCCAGCAGTGACCAAAGCTGAACCTTTTGATTTCTGCAGTGTCCCTGGCAGTGAGAACTTGGAAAGAGATGGGAACCTTGAACCTTGAGGAGCCAGGATTCTGTGTGAGTGTCAGATGGACTCCAGTCAGCTCCTGTCACTGCAGTGACTCCCAGCTGAGCAACACTGGGGTCAGGAGGGACTGCAGTGTGGGTCAGGTGAGGTTCCTCTGCCTGTGGAATTAAGAACTTAGGACTGCTTGTTTTCAATTCCCTCTGGCACATGGGGGTTGCCTCACTTCTGCCTGTCTGGTACCAAGTGAAAGTGTTTTCTCCTGTTGCCCACTTTCATGCCCCCTGTTCAGCCCAGAGTAGAAATGGCAGGTGCCCTGCAGCACAGCTACACATTCCATGTTCACAGCTGACCTGTGGGTCAGCTTTGCATTCACCAGCCCAACTGCTGCGGCAGGGTGAGAATCAACAAACGTTTAAAGCAGCCTGGACCCCTCTTGGAGACATTGGGAGTAGTAAGGCAGAGCTTTGGTACCAAGGTCAGCTGTGTGCTGAGGCACAACAGTTCTCTTCCCACCACCCTAGCAGGTTTTGTTACCTTTTACAGTCTCACTGGGCAAAGGAAGCATCAGTGGCCTCTCCTGGGCCTTCTGTGTAAGGGCCTGGCCTGGGCACCACCAGAGTTGGCAGCTGGTCACCTGGTGTAGAGGGAGGCACCACCTCTCTGGGCAGCCTGGCCCCTGCTTGCCTGTCCTCCTGGGGAGAGTTTTTCCTGATAAGCACTTGGGAGTATCAAACTGGTTTTCGGAGCAAACCAGGAGGATTTACTGGGTGCTCCATCTTTGTTACCTGTCCCCCTTAGGAGGCTGTGCCTGGCCTGGGTTTAGTAGGGTGGTAATGGCAGTAGCAAAGCAAACTCGAGAGGTCTCCCAGTCTTTCTCCAGGTTCACCCCCCTGATAACCACTGAGCCATAAATGAACAAGGGTTCTTCTATTTTTCTATTTGCAGATATAACTCTTTGTAGAACCAGTACAAAAATACCTACCCCCATGTTTTTATTTTTATGGTTTTATTTATTCTGTACCTGCAGCAAGATAAAAATGCTCTGCTCCTTTTTTTAGAGTGGTCCAATAAACATGTGTCAGCTACAGACCAGTGTTTAGTTTTTATTTTTCTCTCAGAGGGGCTGGCTGCAGAGACACAGCAGCTGCTCCCTGGAATATGATTAAAAAAAAAAAAGTATATTTTAGAAAAGATGTCTTGCCCTTCCTTGGCTGCTGGGGTTAGTCAGGTGTCCTGTGGAGCTGTTCTGATGTAGTTCAACTTCTTGTCAGGGGAAGGAGCCACCAGCCACAAAGCAAAGCCAGAGCTTCAGGGAAAGTGCTGATGTCATGACAAAGAGCCACCCTGCTGGCTCAGCCCTCACTCAGGTGGCACCAGACCCCTACTCTGAAAATTGGACCATAGGGTCAGACCTGTTGAGCAGCTTTAAGCTCTTACCTGGCAAGTTTCCACATCCAGTAGGCACAGCACTGTCATTATGTTCAATGTCTACTACCCTCAGAGACTACCTGGGGAGGTCATCTGCATAATGTGGGCTTAATGCCCCTGTAAAACTCTTGGTTGGGTTGTTGTAACTTAGTAGTGGCCCTGTGAGAAACACCCCTGAAGGGTGGTTGCTGAGGTGATGTTAATTGCTGAGGATGTTAATTGCTGAGAGTAGGCAGCTCTTTCTGTGTGTATTTTGCTTCTGAGGTCACTGCTAAGCAGGAGGCTTGTAGCAGAGATGGAGAGAGCTCCACAGAGGGGCTGGGACAGTCCTTGCTTACACCTTCACACACACTATGTCAGACAAAGAGCTTAACTGGCCATAGAGCAACTGCAGATGAAATAGCAAATTTATTTAATAGATACATCTGGTAAAGAGGGACAGGAATGAGCTATTGCACTTCTACCTGCTGCTGAACATTACCACAGTGTCTTTCCAATACATGGTCAGTTAACTTAAAGCTTCCAGCCTGTAGCTCCTGCCTTGCTGCTCACCACACACAGCACACTCAGGGACTGAGGGGCAGCCCTGGCTCCCTCCCCTCACCCAGGAACAGCTGCTCACAAGCACTGCCTAGGAAGATGGAAATTTTGAACTCCCCCAGGAGAAACCTTTGCTTCTGAAGTTGGTGATGCCACTTCAAAGAGGAGAAATGGCAAGTAGAGGCAGTGCCTTTGGGCTAGCCTAAGGGAATGCCAGAAGCCAGCAGGTTTGGGAACCCCTTTGGCTAAAGGAATACATTTGTGCTTTCCCAACTACTTCTCATCAGAACTACATCTAGTTCTGTGTATGTTTTCAGTTTTAAATTCTTTTGTAGATTCTGGTTTTGTTCTACAGCTTGTTCAATGGTTCCTCAGTGCTGACCTATAGGGAAATGGGATTTAGTGGTTGCTGGGGCTGGTTTTTTTCCTCAGAAGTTCCTAGTACTGGTTTTATAAATTGTTTCAACCTTCTGGGAAGTGATACAAAACTACTCCAGTTTTATAGCACTTGCCTTGGTACAGAAGTATGAAACACAAATAATTCCTTAACAGTGTAATCACTCCCTACTTTATTTCCTTAGCTAAGGTAGCCAGGAAAAATCCCCACTCCTGAAGCCCAGCTGCTGGAACAGAGAAGTCAGTTTAGACCAGAGCTCTGCTTCCTCCAGTATCACCCTTGCCCTAACAAACGTTCAAACCCTCCTTGTCCCCTTGGTAAAGGCTGGGTAAGGAACCAGAGCGGCGGCTGTTAGGCCACCCTCTGCCAGTGCTCTCGGCCCTCAGTGCAGCGCTGGACCTGGAGCCGGCAGGGCAGCAGCTCCCTCTGCCGTCAGAACGCAGCTAAGAGCAGAGAACCCAGGTTCTGGAGAAGAGCTGACAGAGAAAGATTCTGTTCCCAGCGGCCAGGCTGCTTACACAGCAGAAACGGGCACACTGCAGCAGGGTACAGCTACCGACAGCTCCTCAGCCAGGCTCTGGTCAACAGCTGGTTAAAGAAAATCCCCCCAAAACCCAGCGGTTAGAAACCACTCACCTGGGAGAGGTTAAAAGGAGCTGCTTGGAGAAACTGTTTACTTAGGTGTAAAAGGAAATCCCACTGCACAGGTCACTGCCCAGTAGCTCCTACTGGTTTTTCAAACCAAAGCATAGTGACCTTTAGGAAGAACCTTCTAAGTGCTGCTTCTGCTTTTATTGTCTGTGAAGTGACAGGAACAGTATCAATCCATGCACAGTAGATACAGAAAGGTCTTAGAAATTTTTCAGAAGAACAGTTTGGTAGTCAATGCTCTGTAGTCTCAAGCCCAGTTTCTGATTTACAAACTTTTTTTTTTTTTTTAAAGCTGGTATTTTGAAATTGGTATAGAAATGCTCCTTTGAAGCCTAAGGGAATGAGCTTCTCACAATAAAAATATAGTTCAGTTCTATTAAATTTTCTTCTGAAAATAAATGTTTCTATTTCTCTATGACAATAAATTACAATGTATCACAAATGTAAGCCTTAAGCAGATTTATAAATAAGCAGGAATTAAGTGTTCCACCTATAGCTTGACTGAATTCAAGGCATTTAGTAAGAGATAAGCTGAAGGTGCATTTTTAATCCAAACTCAATTTGTCAAGGTAAATAGGTATAACTGAAGTAGATGTAATGGGATTTAATGCTGTGGTACTTGGATGTAGGATAAGTACTCATGAATGATCTGTTCCTCTTCCTCCAGTGTTAAATCCAGATAATCCTCTTCATGTTCAGGAATATCCTCTATGACTTCATTGAGTGCCTCCACCTCCACGTCTTCATCTGTTGCAGAACTAGAAGAGCCTTTTGACAGAAAAACAGCAGTGAATTCAGAAGTTGGTCCTTTCCTTGTTTCCCCAACGTGGCTGTTCAGTGAGTCTGTTCCTGTACAACTGCCTGAGCTCCAGGAGCTCTGCAAAGGATGCTGCAGGATGGCCATTTTTATCTAATATTAAAAGCTGGGTGAAAGCCTTTAGTTGTACAACAGGGATCTCTACAGGTCTGATGAATAATGGAAGACAGAGTAAATGCAAGTTCTCTTGGCTAAATGGCAAGTATCAATTAGTGTTCTACCACACAAGGCCCATGAGGAAGTAGTAATGTGGTAACTCAGCTGAGAGCACAGATTTGGAATCAACCCCCTAGCAGTCAGAACCCAGGCATCAGCAAGCCAAGCTGCCATTATCAGTGGCAGGTCCAAGGAACATGCTCCAGCAGCTTGGATTTTGCTCTTTGAAAGAGCACAGACAGGGAGAGGCTGGTTTGTGTTTGAAAAGAACTGCTGTGAGGCAGCACAATGAGATGGAAGAATTTAGAATTACTTGCAGGCTAGAGTGTGTTCCTCACTGGGGATGTGAGGACACAGATAGCTGAGGCCTCCAGCCCTGTGTGCCAAAGCCACAGTCACTCAGCAGCCTTTTCACCTCTGCCCTTCCCAGGACACCACTGAAGGTGGCCCTTCTGCACTGCCTACAGCTGACACGTGTCCTGATGGTCCCGTTGTGTTGTGCACAACAATCTTACCTGCAGACTCTGTAGGTGAGTGTTTTGATGAAGCTGATGCTTCTGATGAACTGGAGGACCCCTCTGGAGACAGCTGCAGTGATGCAGGAAGAACTCCACCATAATGAGCAAGGGTTTGGGAAGCCAGATGGATCTTGCCTCTGAAGACCTTTAGAGCTTGCTCTGCTGCCTCACGGCTGAAGCCCATGTACATCAGCTGCAGGAGAGGGGGAAGAAAAAGAAAATCTGGAGCAATCCAAGCTCATCCAGCACCAGGGGCTGACAGGAATCTGACTCTGCATCTGGCAGTCATTCCTATTGTAGAGAGGAAAGCACTGCATGCCAGGAATTCCATGACCCTGACTCTGGTTTACTGGAACAGTTAACAACAGGGCAGTGACCTATTAAAGGAATGGAGATCTTGAAAAGAATCAAGAGCCTCCTGGTTAATATCAGATCAGTTCTTTTTTTGTTGTTCAAAAGGAAGCCTGAAAGCACTCCAGCACATCAGGAGTGTGCACCTGCTATCTACTTTTTCTAAGCAACATATTTTTTTTGTCCATCTGACATGTAGCCACACTAACTACTGAAGAGCTTTTCAAGAAGACAGCCTCTGATGAGAAAGACCCATTCCAGCTCTTTCCCTTGTGCACTGCAATGTTTAGAGACTTTAATTCACAGTGGCTGTCTCTTTTGGGACAGAGCATTAAGAGCACACATACTGCTCTCTGCATCTGTGCACGACCAGTTGGTGTAATGGGCAGGACATGCAAACAAAATGCATTTTAGCTTGAATGTGACCTCACTGTGAAAAGCAGATTCCAGACAGTGGAAATGTGACAGCTTGGGTGATGTGGGTCAAATAATACAAACTTTGCTTAAGATCTGGTGTGTTTGAAGGCATAATTCAGAAACAAGACAACCAACTCCTAAGAAAGCAAGCAAGTCTAACTTACTTGATCAATGCTTTCCTGGGAAACCTCAAACTGGTCCACAGCCTCAGGATCATCATCATCCAACAGTAACTCAGGGTTGTCAAGAATATACTTTAATAAAGAGAGAGGGAACAGAACAAATCAAGATAAGTATCATAGTCCTCAGCATGGATATGTGTTTAGCCAAACAGCTGATACAAGCAAACCTCAGCCAACTTAGTGATACCTCATTCATCAGGTCAGAAGTGGAAGTTCAGCTCAGAAAAGGCAGCTATGAACTAACACAAACTACAAAAAAGAATCTGCTAAATGATAAATAAAAAAGCAAGCAAATTTGGGGTTATTTTTGTCCAGAAGTACTACTTCTAAAGATCACTTACATGAAAAGCTTTGTCCAGGTCCCCTTGTGTATTATGCAGAGCTACCTGAGCAGCTCTCTCTGGGTAGCCCATACTTTTCAAGGTGTGTATGGCTTCCAATCGCTGCTTTCTTTTAGCTCTTTCCTCCCTCCTGATCTGCTCCTTCTCCTGCAAGAACACAGCCATTACAAAGCCTGCATGGGAACACTTCTGCCTTCCCCTGCATATATATTTCTGGTGAGGAAACAGGGATGAGGGGTTTTTTTTGTGCTGCCAGACAGTACTAAATCAAGTTGCCTCTCTCTCAGCCAGAGCTGCTCCCGCTCAGCAGATCAGCTCTCCTGCTGCCACTTCCATTATGGGCCCTGGGTGGAAAGTGATAAACCAGTTTGGCAGATGGGCCTGCACACAAGACTTGCCAAGGACACACAGTCAGAACTGGGCATGTAGCCAAGGAGTTCTCTTCAGATCTTCTCTCAGCCACTTTTCTATCCACGTTTCACTGTCTGAAGTCTAAAAGTGCCACCTCATCTGGACAACACTGTCTTCATTTCAGTGGAAAAAAGCTCTCTCACTTCTAAAACTTTCAAGTCGAAGCCATAGTAGAACATAGCCTGCTGGTTACCCTCACAGCAGTATATAGTGCAGCCTCCTGTCTTCCAGACCAGCAAGCCCAGGAGTGACAGCTTAATGGTGTTTTTACGCCCATACAGAACACTGCCGAGTAGCAAAAACTGGAGCAAAATCTTCCTGTGTGCCTGTGATACAATCACAGGTCTTTGGCTCTCTCCTCCCATATGTTTTGGGACAGAGCTTCCCTTGTCATAATAAGTTTTGGTTTCAAACTTGTGGCAACAGATGTCAAACTGCCAGACACACTAACAGTGCCAAAGCAGGATAATCAACATCCTTTGTTTAGCACCACATTGCAGTAGTCACACAAAACATGATCTTATGGACAACTAATGTGATTGCTGATGTAATCCAGGGCACCATACCTCTCTCCTGTTGGAGATAAGGTTGGCAGCATGCTCCACATTCCCATGGCACGCTCGCAGGGCAAGGCGAGCTTCCTGCTCAGAGAATCCCAGGAGTGACAGGCAATGAACTTTATCAGGATCTACAGACAGCTCTTTACATAAATGAGATGCCTGCATAGAAACAGAACAAAATATTACTCACGAAGTACAAAAAACATCTCCCCATTTTTCTGAGTAAGCAAAGAACAGGTGCCAGACAGGGCTCAAATACAGGAGGCCAGTGAATGGCTCAGAAGTTTCACCTGACAGTGTCTTACCTTCTGAATATATTCAGCAGCCTCCTTTTCTCTGCCACTGTGATAGTGCCCTATCCCTTGAAGGAGGTAAAGCCGTAGAAATAAAACCTTCTCACGACCATAGCTCCCCTAAAGAAGAGTTTAAACAAGAGGGGGAGAGCAGGTAAGTAGAGGCACAAGGTAGAACAGCAATTCATCAGCAACAGAACACTTGACACATTTAAAAAGGCACAGTCACTAATATGGGACACTTTGAAAAATATCACATCTAAAAAATGGATAATATCTGTAAATATAAACACATTTGCCTTTTTGTCAGGGCCAACATCCCCACTCCACTGACAACTGCACAACTAGATTACAGGCTAAGGAGACAGAGAAAACTTTAAACTTCTAAAAGCTGGTCTTGTAATGAACAGTAACTGAATACAGATAGGAAAAAGAAAACAGCCACCCCTTTAAATCAAAGCCAGCATACTTTGATATCAATCAGTCTTTCATGGTTCTCCCCATAGCACCTCTGGAAGCATCTATGTGCTGTGGACAGCTTTTTCTCTGCATCATCCAGGCAGTCCAGCTGCTCCAGGCGGAAGTAGCACCAGACAGTGTCCAGCTGCAGTACTGCATAGTTATCCACGGTGTTCAGCAGCTCTGGGCTGCACTCACTGCAAAACAACACAGCTAGTGCTTTGCTGGGAGGGGCTGCTCATTCCCCTCAACCCCAGCTTTGCCACTAATGAAACAACAGGGTAGAAGTGTTGCATACTCCTGTGTTTGAGAAAGCACACACTGTGTATGTGAGGTAGCAAACTGAAGGTCAGTGGCACTGCAATGAAGCCCTGGTGTCCCATCAGCTCCACCACTCCATGAGGCACTAATGGTAACACTACATCTCAGAATTACAGGAGTCACAACTCATTTTGTTACTATTTAAGACATGTCTTTAAAAAGCAGAACAGAACTGAACCCAGAGAACTGACAAACTGTCCTCAGTGCACATGAACATGCCAAGTCCAGTGCCAGCCTCCTCACACGTGCACCCAGATGAGAAGCAGATGGGGATGGTACTACTTTTGGGGACCTCAAAAGAACAAGTCAGGGCTCTGCCTGCTGACAGAAAACAAGTCTACCTGCAGAAACCCTGGTATTGTTCCCAACCTCAGCCATCTGCTCCACCTTTTACAAGAAATAATTACTTCAGAGGAGCAACTGCAAATGAGTATCTGTAACTGCCTCTCAATTTAACTGCAATTTATAGCCTAGTACATGAATATTGGCACTTTCTGTTGATATGAAAGATTCAATTGCCCAGTGGCAGTATCTGTTTCAGCTGTTCTACATGAAGCCACCTGTCACTGCAAGTCAGAGCCTTTGTCTGCTGTTTACCATCTGCAGAGGGGGAGTGAAGCAATCCTGGCCCTGATTTACATTCACAGGTATGTGAATGCTGTTTCTGGATTTGATTGACAGTAAAAAGACAGGTATTTAAAAGGTTCTTACCAGAAGTGTTTGTCAGCATCCAACAAATATGGCAATGCCATTTCATATTCCTTCTTCTTCATTAATGCCCTGCCCTTCTCATGATAACCCATTGCCAGCACAAGTGCCTAGAAAAAAAAGTGAGTTCACTTTTGTAGCTAACAAAAAAATTCAAAATCAAGGTAACCCACTGGTCACAGTTTAGAGTCAGGGCAGCCCTTAGACCTGTAACAGACAGTCTCAGTTAACCCCCTCCCTCCCCGAAGGGGAAGAGAAAGGGAATAAGGAAGAGAGAGTCAGAAAAGAAAACTAGAAGAGCTTGAATGAAAATGAAAATTATTGATAATAGAAGCTGAATATATAAAAATACGTACAAAACCAGTATTGAACACCCCCCCTCATGGCAGTTATGTCACCATCACCTCTAATGCTGTGGAGCAGGCTCTGGGAAAGTGCCAGACTGGGACAGCAGCAGATGGGAGCTGTGCTCAGGAGCTGGATTCAGGAGCACACACATAGGGATTGAAGGCAGAACAGACAGAAGCCTCCTCAGATGCTGGCTGAGATAAAAACAGGAAGCAGACCAGGCCAAGCAAAGCAGGGCAAGACCCTCCAGATCCCTCAGCTTTGCACTGAACATGACATAGGTGGGCTAGAATCCCTTGCTGGTCAGTTTGGGTCCCCTGTCCTGGCTGCTCCTCCCTGCAGGTGCAGCCTTTACTTTCTGCACCCTCAACATGGTGCATGAGATCCAGCAGTGGCCTTGCTCTGCACCCCCAACCCTTGGCACTAACTCTAAGCACTGGGTGCTATCACTGCCAGGAGCAGCCACTGTCTGCAAAAACATGCAGCTCACTTCAGTTAGAACTGAGCTGAAAAGTAAAACCACTGGACAGAATTAGTTCTGTCTAAATTAGACCATTTAGATCCCATGTTCTTCCTAGAAGAACCCTGTGTCAGTTCTGTAAGTGCAGTACTATTGCACATTTTTGTCTCATCTGCTAGCTTTAAAACAGTCTAATGAAAAGCAATAAATGTTACTGACACGTGAAATGTTGCACCAAGTTCATTTTAAGAATGCAACCCTAGGTAGATTTTTTTTTTTTTATGATGAGTGATAAAGAGCTAAGTGTTTTTTCAGATGCTACACTCCCCAGCAGCACCAGGTGTGGTCGCTTTACTACTGCAACTATCCTGTCAAACCCAAAGATTCACCCACAACATTGAAAATTAAATTCTGAATGTGGCAGGAAAACACTCCAGTTCCTTCCTACAGTACAACCAATAGAAATGTAAATAATATTTTTGGATTGAATCAACATGAAATGCTGCTTCTCACCCATGTTCAATACTGATGAAATTTTGTGGATTTCAACATTTGATGCTTTAACTCTCCAAGTGAATTGCCACTTTCAGCACTTCAGAACAACATCCATTATCAGAATGGAGAGTAGCTTTTCCAATCACTCACAAACTCCATATGATGCAGAAAACACAAGGGTAGGGCAGCAGTTTGCATGTGTTAGGGCCCACTCATTTCTTCCTGAGTTTTGTTGTTGTTGTTACTGGGTGTAATTCCAAGTATTTGTAATTATTTGTATTTATCTCCAGAAAATCCAGCAATCTTAAAAGACATTACCTATCACTATTCTTCTGCTTCAGCAGACAACATCAGGCATGTGACTCCTACAGTAACTCAATCCATGGATCCCAGCAAAGATACTTTCAGTTGAGAATGTGGAACTTTCTTGAATGGTGCATAAATGTAAATTTGAGAGGTGTCACAGCACCAAAAACATCAAGATGATGTTCAAAAGTCTGATATTGAGAGGTCATTGAGTTTCCAACTGAAACTGAGGCCTAATGAACAAATTATTTTCATGTGCTAGGGCATCCCAAATTTACAAGAGCTGCTAGGATATAAAGAAGTTAAAGCTCATCTTTAAACACAAAAATAAGATATGGACCACACAGGGGGCAGTGCAAGTTTAGACCTGCAAATAAATCAATCAGAGATCCATCTCCAGATGACTGAAGTATTCCCAGTTGCAGAGTTCTACTTCAATTTCAAAGTTATTTTTAATCAAATCATTGTTAATCAAACTACAAAAGCCAGGATTCCATCCCCAGAAAAGTCTAATTATTTCAAACCTGTATTTGAAATGGTTAACTTTAGAAAGCTGAGTAGTTCTGTGAGATAATTTCACCTACTGTTCTAGCTTGAGGAGGAATCTCAATTGACCTTCCAGTCTGATTGGCTATATCCAGATATGGAAAAGTGTCTTCATCCAAGTACTCCTCTGAAAGATAAGAACAAAAATTTCAAAACAACCTTCAACAGAGTAACTGCTGCTGTAGGATGATGTCAGTAAAGACATGGTTAAAAGAGCAAACAAGTAACAAACCAAAATTACATTAAAAGGCTGTGATTTTCTGGATGTAGCTACCAACAGTGGCCCTGGCCAGGCAAACATGAGGAACTTTCAGAAAGGTCACTCATGAAAAGGCCCTGTTCATCCAGAAATGTAGACACAGCATTGAGAGTTACAGGAACTGCAAAGAATTTTCTGCAGAAAACAAAACCCCCATGTTTTACATGATAGAACACCTGAAATGCCTTATCAAATAAAGCACTGAATATGAAAAGGCCACAGCTGAGCTCAGTTGATAAACAAAAAGATACAGCTTGGTATTTTCCTTTCCCCACATCTTTAATGCTTATAACCAAACTATCAATTTTGTTTTCACTACCAAGTGATTTCAAATGAAAAGATGCTTCCCTTGCAAACAAGAGACAGTTAAGCAGGAGTTTGCTGAGATTAAAAGCTTCTGCCCTGCAATTTTTCTCAGATAAAACAAAAGGGTTGTTAACTCCTATCTGTATTTCACACAGAACCTTCAGCCTGTGAGCCCATTATGGACTCCACTCTGTATTCTGGCATTGTGCTATAAGTGACAGTTAGTGGTAAATACTGTAAAGAGACCCTATATAGGATTCAAGTGCTGGGGTCTAAATGACACTTTAAATCCATAAGTTTAATCACTTCTTCCATTTGTTCAAAATCTGATATTACAGTAAGAAATAAGCTGTCAGTGCCCATTAAAAGCAGCTTTGTTCAGGTATTTCTCCATTTGGCAGGAGCTCATTACATACTCAGCTTCACAGTTTCTCATTTGTGACTTTTTGAAAGTGTAGAGAAGTGATTTAAACCCCCCATCCAGCAGCACAGTTCACAAACACAATGCATTCTGAGAATTTATTGCTGTTAGACTGACTATATCCCTTGAACTTAATTCCACAGTTGCCAGCAATCAACATCAAATGCAGTGAGAACAGAACAGCCACCTTACAGCTGAGGATGACAAGTGAGCTGTTGTGCACAGTGAAGCCATGGTTACATGCAGACATATGTGAGGGAAACTACAAAAAACCAAGTGTGTAATTGCTTACAACACATTTTTCCACTGTGCTTCTGTCTATAAGAAATTTAAAGCCTGTTCTCCAGAGTCATCAATCCCATAACTGTCAAGGGCCAATTAAATAATAATTTATATTATATCCTTCTCAAAGGATCTTCCAGCATTCTACTTGTGTAAGAACTGGAGTAGGAGAGAAAGGTTTAGTCAACTTAAAATCCAGTTTAAGAAACCCAGAAGAGTATAAACTGAAATCCAGGCACACTTATCTTGAAGGTCCACTGAAGATAGTTTTTAATGCACAAGAATTAATCAACACCAATCTGCCTCTCAGCCCACAAAAGAACCCAAACCAACACCACCCTTTACCTCTCTCTGAAAGAATTTCCAAACCCTTCTTAGTTCTTTGCATCTTTTCATTTATTTCTCTTTTTTTCTTGCACTCAAGTTCTTCTTCCTCAACTTTTCTTTTAGTTTCCTCATCACTCTGTTCCAGTTGCAGGACCATCACTTTGGCATTGTGTGTCACACCCTGGTCTTCAAGGGTTTTGCCTGCAAAATAAGAGTACAAAAGATAAAATCTAAACACTCTTACATCCCAAGAGACCATTCATTTTACATTGTGCTGCCACTGGGGGGGGGGAAACCACAACACCCACAAAGGAACCTAAACAGACCCTTGTCTTACACTGAAGAACTACAAAAAGTTTTTGAATGTTTTGAAAGTTTTGAATATGATAATAGTTTTGAAGGAGATGAAGGATTTCTCTTAAATGCATATTTTCAGTATTTCAACATCTAAAAAATGGATTTTCAATATTAATTACAGGATTCCTACAGTTGCCCTAATTATAAGAATTTTTACCATTATAATTTATTATATTTTTCTGTGAAGCAGAACCCAACATTGGGAATTTCTGAAATTAACAGAGTTGCAAGAAATTTTTCTTCTGAGAATCAGTGAACTAGAATATCAGAAAAGTATATTCAACTTGAGATACATACCCAGGTCAAGCTGTTTCTTATTTATGATGATTTTGATAGCATTTTCTTTTAATGCATGTTCCTGTGCTATCCTGTGAAATAAATCATTAATATACATTTATAAGGCTATAAAATGTTTGTTAGAACAGCAACAAAACCCGAAAATGAGCATGCTCTTAACTGGCTTAAAACCCCTGCCATAAAAAAGTGCTAGAAGTAAAACACTTATAGTTTTTTTAAGAGGAAAAGCTTAAATGGAACAAATACTGCTGTTTGTCTTTTTTTTTTTAATAAGATGATGACAGTGCAGCCTCATCAGAGAAGAGCAGGGGTGATTACACTTACTGTGATCGGAGCTCCTTGCCTGTGATGAACAGATTTGTTTCCAGGGGGATTTTTCTGCTCTGTAGTAATTATATTGGGTGAGAGAAAGGAGGAGGGAAGGAAAAAAAAAAGGCATGAGAAAGATACTTGGGACATTTTTTCAATTAATTGTTCTACAATAACAATTTCTTTTCCAAATAATAATCATGTTAATGGGGTTATGGCTGGGCATACAGATCAGCCATTTCTGGACACAGTGTCTTGTGCTTTCTATACAGGGCTAAAAATAAAGCATTGCAACAGCAGAAGATTCAGAATTAGACAAATCTAAATTCAGAACCAAATAATTTAAACTGACTAATTTAATTATGCACTTCCAATCTTAACTCTGCTTTGTAATTATGCCACTCACCTGTGACTGGGTAAGTTATGATTAATTCCTATTAGTGTCTCTGGTCCCAAATTAGATAAACTGGAATCTTAAATTAATTAATTCCCCTATGCCCAGTAGCATTGTAAAAAGGAATTAAGAAACTATTTGTTTAAATTGCAAGGCAATCACTTAATGTCCTCTACCCTTTACTCTACCACATGCCCTGGTAATTATTTTTCACTACAGGACAGAGACCAATTTTAATTGTATGTTGTGTTTTCACAAGTATTCATAAAAAGAAATCCTCTGAAGCACAGGTTGCCATCTGAGATCTTCAGAAAAAAAAGATAAAATCATACCCCTTTGTCCTTTTCCAGAGTGAATATTCATTTTGCTGCTGATTCCCTAAATAAAGAAGGTCCCTTTCACTGTTGCCAGAGTGGATGAAGACACAGCACTGGGGAAGATGCTGCTCCTGCACATGGTCAAAACTAAGAAGTGATTGGAGATAGTTGTGCTTGCTAGACTGGTTTTGAGGGGTAAATATTCCCAGTGAAGGGGTTTTGTATTAGTGAGAACTTAAACAAGGGCCTGCTCTGTCCCATGACCAGCCTGCAGAGCACACTTCACATCCATGGGATTCATCCTCTCAGCCCTCAAAGCAGAGCAGCTGTATCCAAAGTGCCACTGGAGATTGGCCCCTGGCCCACATCAGCCCTCACCCTATGCCTGGGCACTGCTTGGCAGGGTGCTGAGTGGCCTGGGCTGAACTGCATCAGTCAACACCACCAGCTCCACAGGCTGGGTGTCCAACAGTCTGCCCAGAGCTGGCATGGGCATATAGAGCCACAGAACCTGGTATGGTGACCAGCCTGACACCGATTTAATTAGATTCACATCATTACTCTGGCATGTTTTGTGTGAAATTATAGTTTGGAGCCTGGCTTTAAAAAGGCAAGATTTAATTCAGTTCCATCTTTGTGAAGTTGTTAGGAGCCTGACTTAGCAGATAACAGATGAGTATTGCCACAACAGAAAATCCAGATCCTCATTTTCAAATCCAAATACTGGATATACCTATTTTTAAGTCAGTGTAGTTGATTGCCTGGGCTGGAAGAGTTGCACAAGGATAACATCACAGGGAGAACACTGCTACATGCCACAGTTAAATGCTAAAGGAGCTTTTTTCAATGACATTAACTGCACGTGGCCTAAGATGGCACTAAGTTCAAATTGCTTATTGCACTTAAAGCAATTTCTTTTTAAAACCAAAGCTGTCATTTAAATAAAAGCTGTGGTAATACAGTGATATTCATATGCTAATTCAACATCAGGTATTCTACAGCAGAAAAAAAATATATTTGCTCTTTACTGCTAATGTGAACAGTCACGTCAGAAGGAAACAAATTGAACCAGACAGACACTTAAATCTAATTTACTTTTCTTAATTGGAAGATAATTTCTCATTACATCCTAAAGGGAAGACAATTACCCATCTCCCAACATTGTATTTCTTTGCTGAGATATTCCCATATACCTGGGAAGCTGAAATATACCTCAGGAACTATTCCCCCCATATGTTATATACCTAACAGATCTCTTTACACACAGAACACCTGAAAAAGTTGACTAAGTTAAAATACTTGCATTAGCTACACATGTAGCACTCAAAAGGTCAAAGTAAAGCTACTTATCCTGACTTTTTCTGCAGTGCCACTTACTTTTCTACGAGGCAGGTATATATCAAGTCTTGCAATTCCAGTCACTTTAAAATTCTCATTTCCTGTTCCACGCTCAATTGCTTTACATCTTATTTCTTCAAGCATGTTCTCTGCATCACTCTCAATGATATTCAGCTTGGATGAGTATTTTTGTACAAGCTCCTGATAAAACAGTAAGAAAAACTTGGAAAATGCACCAGGAAGATGATATAGAAGTCAAATAACATCAACTCTGAGAGAACATTTACCTTCAGCTCTTCACCAGCTTCCTTCTTCTCATTTGTGTATGGTGGTTTCCACAGCTGAATTTTGTCCTCTCTTAAGCAACTTGTCAGTTTTGCTATTAAATATTTCCTTTGGGCCATTCTTTTAAAACAAAAAGGAAAAAGAAACAGTCTTTTAATACAAGTTTCCTGTACTAAGATACTGTACTTTCTCAAGAATTCCAAGCTGTGTTTTGGAATGCCAAAAATCCCAAACAACAAAGAGGTGTGTGAAATGCAGTCCGTGCATTTGGGTGGGGAGGGGAACACTAGTCCAACTATAAAAATCACTGAAGAAATGAAACTGGATTTGAGCTGAAATAATTCACAAGGCCCCTGTGTTGGACCTTGCCATTTCAAGAGAAATTAAACCTCTTCCTAGCCCCTCATGGGAGCTGAATGGCACAAGGTGCCAATTCATCAAAACCCTCGATTAAGATTCTGCTCTGCCCTGGACAGACAAACCCACCTGCATCTAAAATATCCTTTCTATACCTCTGCCTCCTGCTTCTCTCACCTTCCTACTTTAGCAGCCTTTCCTCTCCAGTGGATATTTGAACATGAATTATTACCCTCTTTGGCAGGACAGATGTCAAAGGAGAGCATCTCAGAACTACAAGCTTCACAACGAGAAGACCACAAGGTAAATAAGCAAATAAATTTAATGGTACCACAAAATGCTACTGTAAAATTGTGGTATCACAACAATGAAATAGCAGCCTGTCACTCCTGACAGTCCAGGAGACACTCTCCCCACTCCCATGGAAAGCAAGAAAAGGCAGAAGCAACATGAAGTGCAGAGGCTGAGACCACAGATGAAGCAGATTGTAAATCTGCACCAGGTATTCCAGCACCCACCACCTGATGTCAGTCACCTAAGAGTTTAGGTTGAATTCATCCCCAAAAGTGCATCTCATTCAGCTCAGAGAAAGTAGCAACCACTGAATCAACACACCTCTGTAAAGAAAAATGAAACAAGGGAAGGTGGAGAGAGGGCAAGAAAAGGCAGATACAGGCAACTCAACAGAAGGAAAAAAAAATTTTATATATATATAAGCAAAAAACCAACCCCCACAAATTAAATCTATGTGCATGTTAAAACATGGGAGACATTTGACTCTTGGACACTGGGAATCATATGGAAGATGTGCTTTAATTTTGACAGAAAAGCATTTTAAATTTTGCCATAGAATTTAAATTAATTTCCATTAATCAGTTTCACTTCTCTTCCAGAGTGGTTTCACTTTCCTATTCTTGTTTATTAGCACTCAGCAGAAAAGGGGACAGAAAACAAGAATCAATCACTTCTATCCATTTTTTCCTATTTCAAAGGCTGTTTGTCCAGGAAAAAAAAACTAGAGGAAAAAAAAATCCAATGTATGCTAAATTTACCAGTTAACCTCAAGCCCAGCTTTAGCAAACTACAAAACTCTAAACACTGCAAAGACTAAAGTTTCTTCTGACGAGGAGTCAGCAGGATTAGCTGAGCAAGTGGATAGTTTAATAATCCTCCCTGCTTGACTGGGATAATTTGCATAATGTCTGTCCAAACTAGGACAGCCACATGTTCTTTTTCTTGCTGGGATGATGATATTATTATTATTATTATTATTATAGGGTCAAGGCAAAACATGGTATTTACATAGCAGAAAGCAGCTGGCAGTCTCTATTTCCAGATTGTTGACATCCTTAGTCCAGCTCTTTGCCAAAACATCCTGGGCAGTTCTCACAACCAACCCATAACCATCATTTTCCTACTTACAGGTTACACCAAAGAACCATTTCACAGCTCTAATACTACTTAACATTAAGAAACAAACAAACAACAAAAGCTATCCATGGGTTTATAGCACCCAGGTAAAGTCTAAAATTACAACATGCACTTAAGACTATGAAATGTAAATAGATGTGACATTGATAAATAGGTTGTTCACTTTTTTATCAATACTATTATAGAATTGTATATGGTTTTGATTTCTTACTAAGAAGTTAGAATAGCATCACTGGAGTCTATAAACTTCCTCATTCCAAACCTCTATTAAAAAAAACCCAACAAAGTGTTGCTTTCACAAGCACAAAAGCACTTTTTATATGTAACACTGCCAACATTTATCATAAATTTCTACTTCATCCTAACTGAACTGCTCCAGAAGCCTTAACCAAACCCTTTCTGACGGACTTTTCCATCAGCCAACACCAGGAGTGCTCCTGCCACAGTTTCACTTTCACTAGGAGCTTAAAAGGACTTTCTCAAAACCCACTGGAGTAAACAACCAGGGGTATTTCCCAAGAACCGTTTTAAACACAAGACTGAGTTTTTATCATTAAAACGTCACCCTGTGAATCCAGTTAGCCTTTCATACGACATGAAAGAAAACAATTACAGAACTAAGGTTCAAAAGCCAAATCTTCGATGTCAGGAGCAGAGGATTCTCGGGATGGTTCGCTAATGATGTAGTTATGTGGAATTTTTCCTGACAAGGGGGAAAGCTACTGGCACAGCCGTGACACATCCCTCCCTGGATGAAGGGTGAGGGACAGAGGCAACAGCACGTAAAAAAAAACCTCAACCAACCCCAAGCCAGCTCAGGGCAGGGATGGAACCCCGAGCCAGCTCAGGGAAGGGATGGAAACCCGAACACTGCCAGCACCAGTCCGGGGTCCTGGGGTGTCCTGAGGTCTCGCAGCGAGCACATCCAGTCTCTCCCCTGCCTCCACAGCACCGACACTTCACATCCCTGGTGTCACCGGGGGATGTTAAGCACGGCCCCGGAGCCGCTACCCCTTCCAGGCACCTGCAAAGCACGGCGGCCGGGGAACATGCGGGCAACCGCAGCGGGAGCCTCCCGCGGCCCCGGCGGAGCTGAGCCACCGGCCTCCGCTTCGGAGCGAGCAATCGCACGGCGGAAAGCGCCCAGGCCCAGCAGGCACCGCAGGGAGAGGGCGAGCGAAGGGGCGCTCGCCAGGACGGGGGTCCCGCTAGCATCAGCCCTCGGCCACCCACCTGCGCCCCGCGGCGGAGGCCGGGCCTCGCGGGGGGGGGCCCGGGCCCTAACGCAGATGCTCCTCACTGCCTCGGCTCCTTCACGGGCCCAGCAGGGCTGCTCCTCCCTGAGGCGAAGGTGCCGGGTGCGGCCGGGGCGGTGCTTCGGTGCCGGGCAGCGGCGCGGGAGGGGGCGGAGCCCCGCACGTCACAGCCGCGGTTACCGCCGGGCCCAGGCGCGTGCCTACGGCAGCCGAGCGGGTCCCGGCAGCGGGAGCTCGTCACGTGGCCGAGGCCGCGCCCCCCGCCGCTGCCATTTTAGCGCCCAGTCCGCGCTCGCTTTGGGCGTGCGCGCCCTTCGGGGAGGTCGTGGGTGGGTTTTGCTGGTGTTTCTCTGAACCTGTTCTCTCAGTAAAGGGCATTTTACCTGCCGTATGAATCTAGTTGACACACAGAGTCGGGATATTTGCTTCATGATTTGTTTACTTTGTTTGCACCTTAACTCTGTTTTCAAGGTATCTTACGAGGGGATGGTTTGTTCTTCTTGGTGAGAGGCGTTTGTGTCTAAACATAAATCACAGTTGAGTATCTCTGGCATCTTTTTTTTTTTCCCTCACTTGTTTTTTTGTCCGTGGACGGTGTGTTTTTGGGACAGGTGTTAAGCAGGGGTGTGTGCTGCTCTTGGGGCAGGTGGTAAGCAAGTAAGGGGTAAGGTGGTAAGGTTTTTGTGCTTACAGGCTGTTTGCAGGTATCATGAACAGCTTTGTGGGCCATCTACCTCATCCCCATTTTGCTGTCCTTTCAAGTCATCCTAAAATAGGGAGACATTTCAAGCCTTTAGTTTTTCCTGAAGACTACGACTGAGTTGTGTGAACAGCTGCAGCCAGAAGTGGGTGATGGTTGTTTATGGTTTTTGTCATTGAAAAACACCTGCAAAAAAGGTTCTCCTCTAAATATCTTGCAGCAGAGAAGTCCAACTCCCTTTTCTAAGCTTGCACAGGTTCATGGTGTAGTTGTGCCCCAAGAGAGAGTGTTAAACCCTATCTGTAAAAAAAATCGTTGTGCTACTACACCTGTATTTGTGCAGTTGATGTGGTATCTGCTCTGTGAGCATGCAGCTGTAATAACAGAAAGATGCATTGTACTTCTGATGAGGAAGAATAGAATTATAGAATACCAGGTTGGAGGGGACATCAAGGACCATCTAGTTCAACCTTTTAAGGCAAACAGGTAAATTACATATATATATATATATATACACATTTAACTGAGGCGGTATGCCAATATATGTTATTGGGGAGCTAAGTAATTACTTCAAAC
>JAOEGS010020241.1:0-10706 GCA_025447755.1 Corythornis vintsioides
TGATTGTGATAATTTGAATAATACTGTGGAGAGCCCTGATTTCTGTTGCATGGCTGTTTACTGCCTGATCTAGCAGAAGTCTCTTCCCTTGTTTTAGTTTATTTTATTATTCTTAGAGGGGTTTTGGTTTTGTTTTGGTGTTTTTTTTGTCATTTGTTTTTTTTTAGTCTTTTTCATCGAACTGCAAAATAAACCGAGGGAAAGCAGAACACACAAAAAAAAGTTGTTCCAAGCTTCTGGCAGCACAGGCCACCTAACTTTTCCCATCTGAAGGTGCATTTTGAGTGGTTATATCATGTGTTTTTACCTTCTGCACAGTTCCTAGTTAACTCTGCCATCACCTGCAGGCACATTGGTCTTGATAATGTCACCCTGGTGTTTAGTTTCCTCCTCTGGCCCATCAGGTGTGGCCTGGTTTATCATTCCTAATCCCAAACAGAATGTTTTTAATGGAAACTGATCCCACCCTAAGTGATGGAGCATTTGCACACACTCAGTGTGAGGGATCTGTGTTCTGTTACCCCAAGGAGTTCTGCTCTCCTCTGGAAGCCTCTGGTAGTGGGCTCTGGCTGGCCCATTAAAGAATTGTCCAAGAATTTGGGTTTTAAAGCAGTTAATTGGAATCACTGAACTATTCTAAGCCCTGCCTTTGTTCTGCCACATGTTTCCAAGTCCTCCTTTGTCTGCTCTTTGGTCCAGTTTAAATTTGATCTTCCTGGATTAAAGCAACATCCCTCATTTGGAAAGCAAGACTTCCTCATGCTTCTGGGGAAATCATTAATAGCTTTGTTTGCTGGTAATTTCCATCACAGCTCCAGAACACAGGCAGTGATACTTCCTCAGAGCAACACTCTCAGTTGATGGTCAGATTCTTCTAGCTTTTCCATTAGCCTTTTTGGGTTGAATGATTTTTCAGCTCTTAAAACAAAAGAACCAAAGCCACAAAGCCTCTCCTGGGCTGCAGTATCTACAGCTCTGTTAGCTTCCAGACAGAGAAACTTCAGAGAGACAGAAGAGAAATGAATGAGCCAAACAAAGATTATACAGACCAAAGAGAAAGGAAAAAAATATCCAAAACACAAACCACAAAACCCAACATCATCTGGTTGCAAGAGCTGATTTATTTGGGCTAATCACAGTTGTGAGCCACCTAATTGGATGTTTTATCTTCTCCAGTTGTCAGTGTTGGTTCCTTGATCCTGTTCTCTGTGTGTGTGTTTTTAGCAGGAGGCAACATGTAAATACCAATCCACACAATCAGGAGATGTTCTTTCTCTGCTTTGCTTTAGGGAAATTCCACTTGATTTCTAAGGGAGGAAGAGTAGAGAAGAGTGTGGAAGCCCATTGTGGAGCTGTGCTGGCAGGAAGGTGGAATTATGAAGGAACAGCACTGGTTACAGGTAAGACTTCAGGGGCTGAAACTGAAACAGCCAGAGAGCTCTTTCAGAATCAGGCCTTTTGGTCTTTTTAGTGGACAAAGTTGCTGTGCCATGGAGGACACAAAGACAGCCTTGAAAAAAATTAATTATCAACAAAAATTAGGAAAATTAAAAGCTTTGACTAAAATCTGTAGAATGCAAGGACTTTATTCTGTGGGATAAATACAGTAGAATGATTTGGAAAATATCATTTAATCCCTGATATATGTTTAGGAGATATAATCCTAAATTTCCTAGATACCTATACTAAATTTAAGTGACTAAAAATAAGTCTTCAGTGCTCACACTTGTCCAGCTTGAAATTTGCATGTCAAGGAGGGAAATGGAAACACCAAATCAGTAATCCAAATGAAGTGAGCTATCATAAGTTACTTTATGTCTTCATTATCTCTGGTTTATTACCACCTTGGTCACCAGGAGTTAATTTTCCACTAATTTGATTAAGGCTGTATTAGAAACACATCTGCTTTAATAGAAATCCCAGTTAATACATTTCTGTAGTCATCCTATTTTATTAGATGTTCTCCTTGAAATGTTTTTACCATCAGAGCACTTAGATGGTTTTGTGGATGTTTTCTACTTCAGAAAAGTGAATATTTGAGTATTTTTTTTCTCTTTTATCAAAATAGGTGCTAAGTAGGTACATTTATATCCCTGCACGTGACATCTGAGGTTTTTTAGCCAGCAGAGTTTACTGAGGCCTCATGAGCATCTTGAATATCCCTGTGCTCTCTTTCTCACCTCTCAGGAGTAGATCCTGCTGCAGCCTGTTCTCTGTTTCAGCTGGGAGAGCCATTTCTCAGTGTCATGTTTTTTTCATCCTAAATCTTTTGGTAATTAGTTGCTTTTGGCATTTTAATCAAAAACTTCTATCTTGATGTTCAGGGGCAGCTAATTAAATTTCCTCTGATAGACTTCCCCTTTATGGGATTTCTGGTGGTGTCAGGATTCTCTGCAGCCTCCTGTTGATCTAGCACAGCTGATTTCTTTGGCCAAATTCCAACTCAGTCCAGAAGTACTGAAGATAATTTTGGATCTGTTTGTTTCCAGACTCAGTCTGACTCGAAAAATGCTGCTTCAAGGAACTCTTGTCTGGCATGTTCCTCTGAAATCCCAGAGGGATAGAAATATTGTTCTTTTTAAAGAGAGATTCTGCCTCAGGAACTTCTCCAAAGGAAAAATCCAAATTGTCTTTTCAGTCTTGGAAAAGGCTGCAGGACACTGACAAGGGAGTGTGGGAATTCATCCCATATCCAAACAGTGGGCTCTGAGAAGATCAACTGCTTACCACAACTATACATTGAGGAAGAGTGAATCATTGGTGACACTGGATCAGTGAAAATATTCTTTATGGCTTTATTTTAGCAGCATCAAATGTCCACAAATAAGATTTGGGTTTTGATAATGCTTTTTAAACACTGAAAAACTACATCAGCCAGATAGAAAAACCTGAAATCTGGTCAATAAATTACTTTTGAATGGCATTAAGCAGCTAGATGCAACTTTTTCCTCATTTAATTGAATTTGGGAGGCCTATATGAAAGCCAGAGCTTCACATTTTAAATAGCACACTAGGAAATCTGTGTTCCTAATATTCCTAAAATAGGTCTCATTTGAATCCCAGTGTTTCCCAGGTAAATACACAAGTGCCATGTTTGTTAGACTTTGTGTTGCACTGAAATGGATGATTTCTCTGATTATTTTCCAGTTGGTGAAGATGGCCAAGTGAAAATCTGGTCTAAAAGTGGAATGCTGAGATCCACTTTAGCTCAGCAAGGTAAGTTAATTTTCTGATAGTTCATTAGAACTTAATTGCTTTTAATTTATTATGAAATATATTTAAGTGTCAGTAGTTTAAGGATCTTAAGGCCTGGATAAACTTAACTAAAATAAAATGTAAATAATAATTGAATACAGGAGGAACTGGATTTTTAATAAGATGATGATCTTAAAAAACTAATTCTTCAAATTAAAAGCAACATTGTTAGACAAAAAATAAAGGATTAAAACCCCCAAAAATGCAGTTTTTAATACCAGGTTATAAACTGTTATGGTGAAACTAGAGGGGAAAAAAAACCCAAACCTGAAAAAACCACTGCAAGAATGTTTGAAAGATGCAAAATGTGGGCAGGGTAGTTCCTCTGAACTCTGAAACTCCTGCCAGCCCTTGGTTCAGCTGCAGAACCCTCTCACTGTCCTACTGAACTGAAAGGGTCCCTGTGCTGAAGTTCTTCCTTCTACTGGGGCCACAGACACCTACCCTTGATCTTGGCTTTGTCACTGCACTTTTCTGCCTCCTGGAGCATTCCAGTCAACTTCAAATCATGAGGAGCATCAGTATAAGCTGCAAATAACCTATTGGAACAAATGTTCTTTGGTATTTTCACAATACTCTTCTTTATAATCCTAATTTTCTCTCATTTTTGGACTATTTCAGTGAAGATACTGAGCTAGATTTTGTTTTTCAGACTTCATACATGGAGATCATGTGACCTTTTGACATTAAGAAACCACATGCACCTGGGGTTGGGTTAAATGTCAGACCTTTATCTCTTTCTAAAACAAATAATCTGAATTCTTTCAACCTGTTGAAGGCATTTTAACCACAGGAGTGAATGTAAAAATGTATTTCAGTTCTGTTAAGGAAGTTCCTATTCAGATGTGATGGGTTTTTTATGCTTACAATGTAAAAAGATAAGCCAACTGAACTGTAATTTCTGTTAAAAATCCATATATAGAATGGAACCCTTGACTATTTCTCAGTTGCTGTGTTTCAAGAGTTTTTAATTCTCCATGGTGCCTATTTGAGGTTTGATGAAGCTTAGAAAGTAAAATATGTTCAAGTTTGAAATCTGCAAGATGAATTTTCACTGATTTCTTGGAGTTTGTTGTAGAAAAGTGCAGTTGAGCCCCCGTGGGCTTCCTATCTTCTTGTATTTACATTTCAAGATCCTCTAAGGCTCAGAAATCCATTAAACTTTCCATCTACAGGATCAGATTCCCACAGAGCCCTCTGGAAGCTCCTGACACACCTGGCATCAGGACTGCTTCTAACCCTCAGAATCCTCTACAAAGGTGTTGCTCCAGCTGAAAATGAAGCAAATTCAGTTCTTCCCTCCTCACTCCCAACTGAGATTATTCTGCAGGGCCTCTTCTCTACCCTTTCCCACCAGTGAAGGTGACAATTCTGCTGATAACTTGACTCCAAGATCTGAGAATCTTCAGGGCAAGCAGGGAAGGCTCTGGGATCCACCCAAAATATTCATTTTTAGAGCAACATCTTTATTCTGGTGTCCTCATTTCAATCAAGACAGGAGGAATTCCTTAAATCCATGAGAAGACATTCTTTCTTGTGCCATGAAAACTTAGTTGAAGGGGCATCTGGTGAAGAGCATCACCACATCCAGGGTGCAAAGCCACATCCAGGGTGCAAAGCCACATCCATTTGTGCTGACCAAGCCAGTGGTCTCCACATGCTTTCTGGATCTTGGTGAATCCATCACTTTTTAAGGGCCAGCTGCATTCCAAAGTTTCTCTGCAGCCACAGAGAGACCTAAAATTGCCTCATTGATGTTTCTACTCCTGTGAAAGTCCAGAGCCTCACCCAGACTCCCTGGTGTCATTACTGAAGTATCTGCTGGGGCTGGAAGTGTCAGTGGGACTGCTCCATCCCACACTGCCCCAGGGAATGATTCCTTGGGGATTCACATGGAAGAAACCCACTTCATGTGCTTAATACTGATAACTCCTCCTTCAGCTATTCCCTCACTCCACCTTTTCTCCTGGTTTGTAGGTTTTTTTGGGGGTTATATTGTGATTTTTTTCCCCCCCAAAGAGTGTTTCTCAGCAGTGCAGTCTGCCTGTGCTGCTGAATTTCTCTCCCCACAGCGACGTGCTGCGTTGGCAGTGTTCTCCCAACCCAGTTCTTGTTAAGTGCAGGAGGAAATGAGTTAACTCAGCTCCTGCTGTTAAGCCCTGGAAATTGTGGTTAAGTAGTCAGCCATCATAAAAAAAAAAAAAAAAGAAAAAAAAAAAGTGAAACATTTGGTTTAAATATAAACCCCTTCTGATTGTTAAATCAGCATTAGAGCAGGAGAAAAATGAGTTTATTTAGAATTTCTCTACAGCTGGTGACAGAATTTATGTCATTGGCAACAGAAATTGCTGCCAGGAGGAAAATAGTGGGTGCCAGATTTATTTAATGTATGGTGTGTGTTGCTGTGAGTTGTCTCCTGTAATGCTTGATGAGCTTGAAAAAATTAATGGACACCATTCCCTGTTTCTGAAGTAACATAAAATCAATTACTTCAGAAAATACCTGAAGTACAAAAATATTTGGGAATAAAGGCTCCAGGTCTGTTGAGAGGTTTGGAAGCTCTAATCAAGCTTAGTGTGCTGAAGTGGCCATAATAAAATCAGGTTTTTGTTCAAAGAGAAGACTTCAGTGGTGAGATATTAGATGATTTTAGGACAGTTGAAGGAGCAGATCAATCACTGAAGTCCCTAAATCTCATCAAAATATTCCCATGTCAAGATATTCCAGTCATCTCTTGTGTTTAGACACCTGAACCCTGCCAGGGAGAACATGAAGGTTGTTGGGAAAACCAGCAGCATGAAACAAGATTTGCTTTCCAGTTTCAGCAGGTAAAGAGGGTTCTTTGATTATCCACCTTCCCTCCCTTCAGTGTGATGTGCACTGTGGTGCTGAGGCTCTGCTAGAACTTGCTGCCCTTGCCCCAGGGCTTTTCCTGGGATAGAAATCAATGTTTGGACATGCTCTTCCCTTCCTTGGTTTTATTTGCAAGAAATCAAATAGGGTAATACTTTTGATTCTTCTTCAGGGGAGACTTAGCCTGTCAAGTGCTGTGGAAAATATTTGCATAGTTGGCAAGTCTATTTGATTTTATTTTTTTCCCCCTGGATGATTTTTTCCATGTAATTTTTTAACTTTTCAAACCCATCATTTGAAAATGCAAAATAATGTGGATTTTAAAGCAGAACACTCAGCTTTATTCTAGATCCACCTTTCTGGAGTCTTCAATCTGCAAAGAAATGATTTAGTTAATTGGGAAAATTCCAATTGGAAGTATCTACCTGAGGCTCAGCAAAGCCAAAGAAACAACATTTTCTAGTGGAAGATGATTTGACTGAAGAAGAAATCTTATAGTAGAAGACTAAATTGGATGAGTTTAATTCTTCTGAAGGTGGTTTTAGATCATGGAATGAAACAGCAAGTGGTAAATGCAGTCTGAGTGTCCTGGGACAGACCTTGCAATAGCATCAGTAGGATTTAATATATTAAGTATTAAATTTATGCATTGAAATAATGAATAGAAAGGAGATACCTGTAGTAGGAGTGAAGTCAGACACTTTTTCATTAACCCCACTGTGCTATTAGACTCTGGTTTACACTGATTTATTCAGAGTTCAATTTAGAGCAGCCCTGTTGAAAGTGGGAAGCATCTGATGGTTTGTTCAAGTGAATTGACCAGAACTTCTATTTTTTGATGTCCTTGAGGAGTGATGGAAGGGAATGCAGCATGAGATGTGGGGTTTTTTTCTTTACTTTTCTCTGCAGGAACACCAGTGTACTCAGTAGCCTGGGGACCTGACTCTGGAAAAGTTCTGTACACCTCAGGGAAGCAGCTGATTATTAAACCTCTTCAACCAAATGCCAAAGTGTTGCAGGTACCATTAATACATTGAGTGAAAACCTTCAGCTATCTAGAATTTGAGGCTAAAATTCTCCATGCAACATGTGTACTGCTCATTTCTCCTCTTTGTAGCTTTTTAGAGAAAAAAAAAAAAAGAGATTTTTCACTTCTCTAAATGGAAAAAAAGTCATTTTCTGCTGTGGATATTCTCAGGCACATAATGAAAATTTCCCTTTATCCCCAAAAGACACAGAAACCTTTCCCTTCTGTTACAAAAAGGCAGCAGCAGTCATTTGGAAGATGTTTTAGTGCAGGTTGTTTTGCTTTCATTTCATTGCTGGATCTCATTGCTTTTCTGCAGAAGAGATGCCATCTGTGTGTTTGTGCTGTTAGAAACCCTGATCTCCACTGGAATCTGAATGCTAGGAAATGATGAATGATAAATATTAAAAATAGAAGTTGTCAAACTTGTTGCATCTCTGTTGATTTAATTGTTTTCCCCCCCCCCCCCATTTCAGTGGAAAGCCCATGATGGACTGATTTTAAAGACTGACTGGAACTCAGTTAATGACCTGATTCTTTCTGCAGGTGAAGATTGTAAATACAAGGTCAGTACTGGCTACATTTTTAGGGGAAACTAAATGACCAAAAAAAAAAGATTTTAGCCTCTCTGACATTTTCTAATTTTAATAATACTGGAAAGCTTCAAATTAAATGAGCAGCCTTTCAGTTTTCAAGAGAAAACCTGTTACCTTGAGCTGTTCTTCCCTTAAGTAGGAACTTGGTTTTAATTTTATTATATGCTGGTTCTACCCTTAAGTGTGTGGTGGCTGTGATAAAAACATGCAATTAAGGAATTAAAAAAACCCTCATTAGCAAAGTGTTCAAATCAAGTGACTCAGTGAACTGTCCTCCTGCTATTCCCTTGATTTCAGTCCAGGAGAAAAACCTCTTTTATCAGGCAATTTGTAAAGATGCAAATAGAATAAACCTTGGGCTTCTTGTCCAGACTTAGTAATTTGCAGGAAACCAAACTCATTAGTTCAAAATACTTCATACAGAATAAAATTTTCCAGAGCAGCAAAGCACAAACTATAGTGTTAAATAAACCAGGATTGATGAGAATGAAAACTGAATGAAAACTGAACTATGATATGTGTGATAAAAGCAAAATCTATAGTGTAAAACCAATTAATATTGATGAGGAACAACCTTGAATGAAAACTGAATTATGGTCATAGATGATTAAAACAAAATCTACAGTGTAAAACCAATTAATATTTGTGAGGAACAACCTTGAATGAAAACTGAATTATGGATATAGATGATTAAATCAAAATCTACAGTGTAAAACCAATTAATATTGGTGAGGAACAACCTTGAATGAAAACTGAATTATGACTTAAGTGATTTTTATTTTTTCTTGTTGAAATAAAAGGCACTGAAACAACTTTGAGAGTTCAGTTCTGCAGCTGCTGTCATGAGGGGAAGATGGTAACTGGAATAAGTCAAAATGCACCCAAATTCTGTTCATTTAGAGAAGATTTCCTCCTTTTTTCCCCCAAGGTTTGGGACAGTTATGGGCGTTTGCTGTTCAGCTCCCAGCCCCATGAATATCCTGTCACCTCTGTGGCCTGGGCTGCTGATGGAGAGCTCTTTGCTGTGGGGTCATTTAATACTCTACGTCTGTGTGACAAAACTGGGGTAAGTAGCACCCCTGAGAAACAGGGGGTGGGATTCTCCAGGAAAAATTCCTGACAATGGCTGTGTGCAGGTGAGTATTTTTCTTAGCAAAATCTAGTCGTGACTAAGATACTTTCCTGTTGATCTGCTGAATGTGTTTCAGCTTGGATAAAAATTTGTTGTAATATTTTGCATTTCTAGACATTTTTCTGTCTGTTTGAGCTTCTTTTTCCTTAAAAACCACTACAATCCATCATCAAATGCATTTATTAACCATCAAAAGCCAAGCAGCATATATCTTAAAAAAAGGAGGCAGAACAGTGTCCTGTGAGTTTATCATGGATGTTTTTTTACTTCAGAAAACTACTTAAGAATGGACAAGCCCATCTTCTGAGGAGCTCAAAAATGCAGCTGTCAGGCATTAGAAGTGAGGAGGAGGAAGATTCATGTTTCTGCTTCTGATGGTTGGACAGGACACAAGTTTTTCCAGCTCCAGACATAACTTAAATCCTCTCAATTTCCACTGAAGTGTTGTAAGAGAAGAAAGGCTCCCAAAGGAGATGATACCTTTGTTTCTTTCATTTATTTATTTTTTTAACTCAAAGCTTTACTCACTGCCAACTGAGTTGGCTTTTTTTTTTCTTCAACTTGCTCTCCAGTTGTCACTAATTTAATGCCATTTCATCCTCCTCCTTTGGTGTTCTGAGTTAGCTCAGATTGACCTGGATTCTCTGTTATTTCTTGTGGTTCTGCATCTTCTTCAGCCTCAGCTTGGGAAAACATCATTTAATATTGTGTTCTGAGGCATCTTCTCCTTGCTGTGAACTTGGACTGTGTTTATTGATGAAGAAGAGCCTTAAAAATAACTGATGAATGGAAACAGATGCAGGATAAAATCCCTGACTCTCCAAAATTCACTTTACTGCCTCTGGTTTCAGTGCTGATCACTGACAGAAATACACCAGCTAGATGTTAAATTGGAAGCAGGAATTGCTTCTATTTTCTGGGCCTTTTCCTCTTAATTTGCCTAGAAAAATTCCTAGTAGCACTTAAGTAAAATTGGGTGGTAATTATCTAGGAGGAATTTGGTATAAAGCAATTGATAGGAGTATAATTCCATCTGTGTCCATTATGTAACACACACTGATTTCAACAACCACTCTAATCTTTTGTATTTTCTTCTCAAAACACCACTTTTAAACTTAACTTTTTCCTCCACAACCACTTTCCATCCCATTTTTCACTGAGCTAGAGCAGCACATGGTCCACACAAATACATACACAATTTAAATTGCATTTTCCACTCAACAGGGATTTGTGTTTAAATGTGGCAAAGATTGGTGCAGCAGAAGAGGAAGGAAAAAACTGAATTTCTTTGTCTGCTGGTTTCTACCATATAGCTTTTGTTTCCAATCCCCAGGGCCTAACTGGTTTTCTTGCTGGTTATTATGTAATATAATTAACTGTAAGTATGGTTCCAACTCCTGCTAGCTGAAAACTGTAATTTTTTAATCAGCATTTAATATTGAACAGGCCTGTGGACTTAGTTTGAAATTTTGATGTGAATAGGTTGGGTTTTTTTATCTAAAATTGTTTGGTTTACCTGGTTTATTACTCTCAAAAAACCAAATTAATATACAGTAGCCACTTCCAGATGCTTTTGTCTATTTAGCAACTAGCAAATGATAATTTATCATCTTCAAAAGTCATGACTTCTCATGCAAGTTTCTTTCCTGCCATTGAATGTAAATAGTCAGTAAAGAAATAGCTTTGCTTCTTGAGAGGAAAAAAATGGTTCACACAGCACCAGAGTGATGGGGTTTGAAGAGAACCAGACCTGCTTTTTACTGGTCAACACAGACATTTTTATTATGTCTGATGTAATGGAGCTGAATTGGCAAATTGCTCCCTGGGGAGACATCAGGAGATA